>JAXGGT010000094.1:13500176-13530818 GCA_035583425.1 Marsdenia floribunda | reverse complement strand
GGGAGGATGTTTGCCTCCCTTTCTTGGAATACCAAACTTGATAATCTCACCTCCCATAAACAAAGAAGAAGACACACAGCAGGTAGTGAACCAATTCCATCTACTTCAGTACATATAGCAATGATCTTATTTATTTACCCTTGTGACAAAGACCTTTCTTTTCTTTTTTTTTTAATAGGGAGGAACAGATTAAAGGATATCTGCAAAATAGAAAGAGATGTTTATCCTGGAGTTTTGTTTCCAATCTTTGAATATTCACAAACACAAAAGAGAAAAAAAAAAAAAAAAAGGGGGCAATTCCTGTATATTGGGGAATATATTCTCTTCTTTTAAATAAAGAGCACACACACACACACACACACACATATATATATATATATATATATTACCTTGATTACAAAGGAAGCTGAATGCAGCAAGATAGCTAGTCCAAATCTACCACTTTTTTTCTTCTTTATTCTTCTATACTGCAGTTCCTATATCTGATTTTGAATCTTTTGCAACTTTGGCTTTACAAAATCAGTTAAAGAGTTCTATACCAGTTACTAATTAAGTTAGGATCTAATTAATGGAAGTGTATTCTCCAGAAGAAGATGGAAGGATATATATTTATGTATAGTTTACATGGATCGATCATTTTGTAAGAGAAATAATTATTGGCCTTATATATATATGTGTTCGATATGATCCAACATTATATATATTTTTTACATGAAAAAATATATATATAGAGAGAGAATTGAGTACCTAGCTAGGTCTTGAAAGCTTATAAGCTTGAATTAATCTTCTATTCTAGCTTTTTTTATCTTGCGGCCTAAATCATCTCGAACAGTGGGCGGAAACATCAATTCGACTTCTCTAGACAGATCGAGGTGAAGGTGCCTCCTAGTTCTGGGTGGGGATTTTCTCTTGGTTGATGATGAGTGGGGGGTTCTGATTTTCTTGGGCGCCGGTGGACATTGTGCTGTAACTGGGATTTTGTGATGGGAAGAAATGGGAGTTGCGAAACCATCATCATCTTCATCATCATCTACCTCGTATTGACCCAAAGACTGGTTTTGGGATTTTGTTGAGGAAGAAACTGAGGGTGTCTCTTCAGCAGCAGTAGTAGTAGTAGTACACCACTCGAGATCTTGTTTCTCACAAATATTGTTTTCATCTTCTTCTTCTTGGAATTGAAATTCTAGAGGCTCCACGGCGGGTGCAATTTCGGGATCAGGCCCATCTGAACGTTGAAAGGCTTCTTCTATTATTAATGAAGTGGTGTTGAATCGGTTGTCCTTTTCATCTTCTTGGACGATAAATAATTGTGGACTCGACATACCCAACCCCAACGCGATCCAGAAACGCTGAAATCCGGAGCAGTATGAAATTAATGAAATCACCCCCAACAAAAAAGACGACTGGGAAAGGAACAAAATATATTGTCGCAGAAATCCAACCGCTACGTACTTCAATTACGCGTAATCATCTCCTATAGCTAGCTAACCCACGTACATATATTTGACAGTGCTGCATATATATATATTCTTCAATTCTTTGGATATGCAGATACAATTCATCCATGATGTAACTGCTTCTTGAATGGGCATGAGAGAGAAATTAAGAGAGAGAGAGAGATGGGAATTAGAAACTAGGAAAGAGAAATCTGTTAGGGAAGGTGGAGGCTTTGAAAGCCATTCACCTCCGTTTGGCGAAGGATCCGATGCACACTGATTCTCGTATAATCAGCTGGTGTACATCAGATCGATAGAGTACTAAGTACTACTACTACTGTATGGAGTGGAGGGGAAGGGAAGGGAAGGGAATGGAAGCACGCATTCTCTCTCTCCCTGTCTCTCTAGCTGTGTGTGTCTGTGAGGCCATACATCAAATACATAATGGGCATTAAATTCCCAAATATACATACATGAGAGTTGCTTTTGTTACCATCACTGATCTCTCTACGCACTTTGATGCAAGCATGCACGTGGTGTTGCTACATGGCGGGATGGGGACCATTTCCCCTTATGTTAAAAATTTATAAATTAAAAAAAGTAAAAAACCCTTTTCTCCTCCTCCAAACTTGCTTACCTATTATTATTTCTCGGATGCTTTGTTTATTTTACAAGCAACTAACAACCGAGTTATCTACTTTGTGTCATCCATGGACTTTTTCTTCCTTTCGTTTTTTTTTTTTTTTTTTTTTTAAAATATGCCGTAAATATAAGAAATGCAACAATTATTTTGAAAGAAAGAAGAAGAAGAAGGAAAAAAAAAAAAAAGCTTATTAGATTATTATATATATATATATATATTGTAAAAGCTTACTGCCAATATATATTATTCATTCTATCATGTTTCTATTATCTTTTCAGAAGAAGAAGGAAACCTTAAGCATCAGTATTTAATTTTAATTACCTTTCTGCGGGCTGCCGCGGCCGGCGCAATTGACAGAGATCGAAGAACTACAGCGCTTCAAAACTCCAGCCGGCTAACCACCGTGTACGTACTATCCGGTATCCATTTTGAGAGCGAGTGTGGAGGTTTTATATGAATTGTGATGGAGGACGTAGGCATGCACCACCTACTAGCATAGCTGTTGTTGAGAGGGAGCGATCGCACACCTCAATATTTTACTTTTCCCTTTTTTTAAAAAAAAATTAATTTCATATATAACACAAATTTGTGATTTATATTCACAGGTAAAGACGCTAAACCACATTAATAAAAATAAAATTAATCACTTAACATATTAAAAGGAGAATGATATTCGGGAAAAAAAAAATTACATTAATAATGAAATGATAGTAAATTTAAATAGAAAGAAAAAATATTCAAATTTGAAAAAAAAAAAAAAAAATTAAAAATTAAAAATTAAAGTGACAATTGAAATGACATAATTTTAAACAACAACAACCACCACCACCTCCCTTGAAAGTGTTTGTTAGAAGGCCAATTTGATGCGGTTGTTAAAAGCTTTAAAAGATAGAACTAATTAAAAACCACACACTATATATATATATATATATATATATATATATATGCATCCCAATTAATTTAATTTTAAACCATCCACTTTATTTTTATATAATTGTTTACTACAACCATCCCTAGTTCCCTCTGGTGTATTTAGGCATAAATTTAAAATATATTTATGCTTAATTATTATTAAAATGACTATTTTATCCTCAAGAGATTTTATTTTGGGATAGAGCAAATCCCACATTGGAAAATTACTAAACTATTTTAAGAATAACTCTTCTATAAAAACTATTAATATCTCTCACTTAATGTAAGTATATTTAATTCTCTTTGCTATTTGATTTTGACCTTTTTAAATAGACTATTGACTTAAGCATTAAAACCTTCTTCTCCCATCTTTTGCATAAGAGGAAACTTTCGGCTACATCACCCTCCATATTCCTTTCCTCCCATCCCTTCAACATATATATAAAATAAATTTTTAAAAAAAAAAAAAAAACTATCGTGACATGCCCCCCTTGAATCACGCTGTATTACTACTAGCATTAATAATTTTTTTCACCTACCATGGAAAACAGATTGAAATTGTACCTCCCGAACCCCTTCTCTGCCACCAAACAAATAAATAAAAACACTTGTGTTATACCTTTGTGGCCCTGTGCCCCGGTACTAACCTAGCATTCTCTCCTCTAAAAATGGAAGATGTTTTTAAGATTTGGGTGAGGTGAGGGGGTGGGCTTAGGGCTAGTAGTACACTTCCCCCATTATTTTATTATTAATTTTTCTTTATTCAAAAATATATATATATAAAATTAGAAAACTTAGGAGTTAAACACTCAAGTGGCCAGTCGTTTATAACAATAGTATGGAATGGAAAACAATATTTAAATTTTATATAATATTCATAAGTATCATTAAGTATGAATATCTACTTTTTTTTTTCCTTTTTAATGACGCAATAAATCATGTTAAATGAAAATTATTCTGGTAAGAAATACAATACAATTCGCCATACGAGGTAACAGACGTGATAAATAAAGTTTAGAGAGTAAAGTGGGGACCGCGTTGTGTGTGCATGGATTTCATCATCACTTACAAAAACAAAGGAGGTGCAAAGTGGGTATTCATTCCTAATCCCAACCGCACATTCACAAGCGCGTATATCACACTGTTTCAAGATTTCCTAACCCCACCATTTTATTTTTATTTTTATTTTTTTTCCTTGAAGGACACTCTAAACTCATCTCAAGTTTTTTTTTTTTTTGTATCGATACATAAAAATAGTAAAATTTAGGGAGAGATTTAAAATCAAACTAGCTATTCAATCATGTGCAACCGATTTTCAGGCGTACGTATAAGTCACGTTTTCAGACCAAACTATCTCGGTGTAGAAACAAGACGGTTAACCGGAAGCATTCCCGTGATGATGTGCATGGAATTCACAAGCTTGATGATGCTAATTTTGCCACACATTTTTGTCCTTTAGTCTCTCCTTGCTCCCTCACCCGGCTCACCTCATACGAAAATCTCATCACCCCGTCATTTTTGGCCCGCTTCTTTAATTTGTACCCACCCCTCACCCCCCTTGACTTCCCTACGCGCGCGGGCGCCCGGGCGCTTTATATGAATATGTATAGTAAATATAATATCATCTGCCCCTCGTCCAAGGGCTTAATTAATTACTCGTTGGTTTGGCAAGAAGAAGGCACATAAACTGGATATCTTGGCCGGCCCCTACATATATATATATATATATATATATATATGTATGTCAATATCAATATCTTTCTCCTTAAACACCCGTACATGTTCGGGGGGATCTAATTTTAAACTGGATATCATGGCCCCTGCATATGTCATATGTATGGTAGAATGAATGATTAGGAGCGCTGCTTATATATATATATATATATATATTGAAAGAAAAGGAAGAGGTCCATGATCAATGAGCTAGCACAGTGAATACAAAGGTGGGGGGGAAGGACATGTTTAATTAACATCATGATGGTTCTCTTGGTTGCCGAAATGAGTGAGTTGATCTGTCGAGTGTCAGAGACTCAATGAATTTTTAAGCTCTCCCCAGTAGTAGATCCGTTATAGAAAAAGGGGGGAAAAAAAAAATGGAAAAATGGAAATCGCCTTACACAAAACATAGGCGCTCCGCTCCATCCATCCATGTGTACCAAAGATTCTTCTCAGTTTCCGTTCTCTGGAATTCACCAATAATAACAAATGTGGGGGCGAGGAATGAATGAATGACCTTTCCGAGCGTTTCGTCTCCGATGACGTTTTTCAGACACAACAAATCTTCCACACCATAACGCATATTTTACGAAATATCTACCAATATATTTAAAATTATGTGACGGTTTAATTAAAATCAAAATTAACATTTTCATCTTCCACAAAAATGAATTAGTTCATTTAAAATTAATACTATGCATTTATTTTTATAATTATTTATTACTACGTAATATTTCAAACCTTAAAATTTATTTTTTATTTTTTATTTTTTGAAATTTGATGTATTTTTGTCACTATTATGTCTCATGACTTTTTAGATCACACGTGAGGTTAATACCAATTGAGTTACACCTTCTTGACTTTAAAAAATATTTAAATTGACATTTTTTTTTTTTTTTTTTGTTTAGTGTACGAGGTGTCCTGAATGGATCCCAACTATGGGCAACATCTTTAAGTCATGTCTATATTCAGACTAATTTTCGCTCGAGCCGGGTAGATCCTTTGCGGGAGGTAAGCTTTAGTCCCAAGTTTTTAAACATATGCATACGTGTTGCATACGTGAGTACAATTTCAATCCTGCGATCTCACTTAAGCTAGGCGAGCACCTTACCAACTCACCTACGCCTTGGGGTTCAATTAACATTTTAAAGTTAATATATATATATATATATATATTAATTTTATGTCTAAAAAAATTATAAATACTAATTATAAATTATTAATTAATTGAGATTTTAATTAAGAAAAAAAATATTCCAAAATTGTAATATATATATATATATGAAAATACTCGACGTGAGGTCATTCTCATCGCGTTGTCGATAGAGATATCTAAATAAGGTAAAATAGGACTTTCACCGTTTTCTGCACTAGTGGGTGGTGCTTGTAAAATGAAAGAGTGTGTACGCATGGGCCACAAAACAAGCCCATCATTAGTCACCAATGTTCAATATATGATGGGCTCAACTAAAGTTCACCATGGGCCTGAACCTACAAATTCTTAACTGACGTTCGTTTTTTCTTTTTTATTATTATTTTTTTCTTAGTGGACGAATTGTCTTAAATGGATCCCTAATTATGTGCAGTACCTTTAAGTAAGTGCAATTTCGATCTTGCGACTTTACTTAAATTTGGAAATCACCTTACTACCTCACCTATACCTTGGGGTTTAGCTTAGTGTATTTCATTAATCATTTAAAATCGTTTAGTTAAGATGTAAAAACTAAAAAGGAACGAGTAGCATAAATAAATAAATAAATGGCAAATTGGTGTATTTAGTCTTCAAACTATTTTCAATGTGTAAGTTACGTCTCTATAAGTTTATTTTGTCTTTTTAGATCCCAAACTATTTTTTTACTTGCATATTACATCCTTCCATCCACAATAAATTAGTATTTCACTTTTTTTTTTTAATAACTTTATTCCTCTAATTTTAATTTAGGACGTAAATTACACCCATAAATTGTTTGGAGACTAAACTTGTCAATTTGACAATTTAACTTTTTCCTCTTTCTAATTCAAAAAAATAAATCTTGAGGGATGGTTTTTGAACCCCCATCCTCTAAAAACGTAGAAGTAAGTTACTAACCATTAAACCAATTAAGACTTCATTTTTATTTTAAAACATTTTATGTTATATAATAATGTCAACTACCTTAAACTTAAACCCCAAACACAAAAACCTAAATACTAAGCCCTAAACCCAAAACCCAAAACCTTAAACACTAAACCCTAAACCCTAAACCCTAAACAATTAACATTAAACTCTAATCTCTAAATACTAATTAAACCTTAAACCCCAAACCCTAATCCCTAAACACTGAACCTTAAATTTGAAACCCAAAACCTTAATCCTTAATCCCTAAATCCTAAACCTTAAACCCTAACCCTAAACACTAAACCCTAATCCCTAATCCCTAAACACTAAACCCTAAGTATTTAGTGTTTAGTGTTTTGGCAAGTTTAAGGTTTAGTGTTTAGGGATTAAGGTTTAGAGTTTAGAGATTAAGGTTTAGTGTTTAGGGATTAAGGTTTAGGGTTTAGTGGTTTACTGTTTAGGGATTAAGGTTTAGGGTTTAAGGTTTAGTGTATAGGGATTAGGGTTTAAGATTTAGTGTTTAGGGATTAATGTTTAGGGTTTAGGGTTTAGGAATTAAGGTTTAGGGTTTCGGGTTTAGTGTTTAGGGTTTAGTGTTTAGGGTTTAGTGTTTAGGGTTTAGTGTTTTGGGTTTAAGGTTTAGGGATTAAGGTTTAGGGTTTAAGGTTTAGTGTTTAGGGTTAAGATTTAGGGTTTAGGGTTTCGGGTTTAGGTTTAAAGTTTAAGGTTTAGCGTATAGGGATTAAAGTTTAGGGTTTAGGATTTAAGGTTTAGTGTTTAGGGATTAAGGTTTAGGGGTTAGTGTTTAAGGTTTAGGGTTTAGTTTATAGTGTTTTGGGATTAGGGTTTAGGATTTAGTGTTTACAAATTAAGATTTAGGGTTTAAGGTTTAGGTATTAAGGTTTAGGGTTTAGGGTGGGTTTAGGTTTAAGGTTTAAGGTTTAGTGTTTAGGGATTAAGGTTTAGGGGTTAGTGTTTAGGGATTAGGGTTTAGGGTTTAAGGTTTAGTTTTTAGTGTTTTGGGATTAGGGTTTAGGATTTAGTGTTTAGGGATTAAAGTTTAAGGTTTACGGTTTAGAGTTTAAGGTATATTGTTTAGGGTTTAGGGTTTAGTGTTCAAGGTTTAGGGTTTAGAGTTTGAGTTTAAGGCAGTTCAAATTGCTATATAACATAAAATGTTTTAAAATAAGTATAAAGTTTTCGTTAGTTTAATAGTTAGTAATTTATTTTTAAATCCGAGAGAATTGGGGTTCAAATCCTATCTCTCAAATTTGTTTTTTTGAATTAAAAAGAGGAAAATGTCAAATTGGCAAGTTTAGTCCCCAAACAATTTATGGGTGCAAGTTACGTCCCAAATTAAAATTGAAGGATTAAAAAAAAAGTGAAATACCAATTTTACCCCTCATTTTTCAAAAAAAAAAAAAAATTAACGTTGACTTTGCGTTGATCGTCCAATTGTGGACGGAAGGGCATAATGTGCAACTAAAAAAATAGTTTGGGATCTAAAAAGACAAAATAAACTTAAAGGGACGTAACTTGTACAACAAAAATAGTTTGGGGACTAAATACACCAATTTGCCACAAATAAATAAAAGGGGATTTAGTTTGTTTTTCTACTGATTTTTTTTATTATTTTTAAATAAAATGTTAATATTTAATTATAAAATTTTCAGCCACAGAATTTTTTTTTTTTTTTTTTTTTTTTCTCTTCGGAAAAAAAAAAGGGACAAAAAGAATAGAGAAATTCAGAAGCACATATGGAGACAGCAGCGGCACCCAAAGAGTAGCCGAGAGGTTCGATGGTATGGAGGAGGGAAGTCCGAGTTTGATGCACATTCCACTCTTTTTTATGCACTTTCCTTCTTTTAATAAGCCATGAGATCTGAGACATTCTTTCCCGTTTATCTCTCTCTCTCTCTCCCCATCTTCTTCTTCTTCTTCTTCTTCTTCTTTTTTTGTTTTTTTCTTCCCAAGGACTAAGGAGGTATCATCTTGTCTGTTGTTTTTTTGCACTTTCATTTGTCTTCTTGTGGCTAAAATTAACAACAATCGTCTTTGATTTCTACATTTTTTTTTTCTTTTGATAGGTAAAAAGATATGGCAGATGGTGAGGACATTCAACCTCTTGTCTGTGACAACGGTACAGGCATGGTGAAGGTATAAATCATTCATCCATTCCAGACACCAAGTCAGGATGTTTTATTGGGATTTTTTTTTTTTTTTTTTTTTTCTTTTTGTATGGGCAATTTGAAAAAATAAAAAATAAAAATAAAAGAAAAAACTGTTTATTGCAGGCTGGTTTTGCTGGAGATGATGCTCCAAGGGCTGTATTCCCAAGCATCATCGGTCGTCCTCGTCACACTGGTGTGATGGTGGGAATGGGACAAAAGGATGCATATGTGGGAGACGAGGCTCAGTCAAAGAGAGGTATTCTGTCACTAAAGTATCCAATTGAGCACGGAATTGTAAGCAACTGGGATGATATGGAAAAGATATGGCATCATACCTTCTATAATGAACTCCGTGTTGCACCTGAAGAACACCCCGTTCTACTCACCGAAGCACCCCTAAATCCTAAGGCTAATCGTGAGAAGATGACTCAGATTATGTTCGAAACTTTCAATACTCCTGCTATGTATGTTGCCATTCAAGCTGTTCTTTCCCTCTATGCCAGTGGTCGAACCACCGGTAAGTGTATGTATTTATATATAAAAAGCTTTGAAATAAATGATGGATTATACATCCTGCATGTCTTGGCTTAAATTAAGTAATAATTTAATATGATAACAAACAGTTTTAGGATTGGATTTTTTTTTTTTTTTTTTTTTTTTTTCTCTTGATTAAACTTTTAGAGCATAAGTGAATTTAACAATGATTTCATTTGATTTACTCTCGTTATGAATACGTAAGTACGTACATATGTTGGGCAGGAATTGTTCTGGACTCTGGTGACGGTGTGAGTCACACAGTCCCAATCTATGAAGGTTACGCGCTTCCGCACGCTATTCTGCGTCTTGACCTTGCCGGTCGTGACCTCACCGAGTATTTGGTGAAAATCCTAACTGAGCGTGGCTACAATTTCACCACCACCGCCGAGAAGGAAATCGTAAGGGATGTGAAGGAGAAGCTATCCTACATTGCTCTTGATTTCGAGCAAGAACTGGAGACCTCGAAGACAAGCTCAAGCGTGGAGAAGAGCTACGAGTTACCGGACGGACAGGTGATCACGATAGGTGCCGAGCGTTTCCGATGCCCTGAAGTCCTCTTCCAGCCATCACTCATCGGAATGGAAGCTTCTGGCATTCACGAGACATCCTACAATTCCATAATGAAGTGCGACCTTGATATTAGGAAGGATCTGTACGGTAACATTGTGCTCAGTGGTGGATCCACCATGTTCGCTGGTATTGCTGACAGAATGAGCAAGGAAATCACGGCACTGGCTCCTAGCAGCATGAAGATTAAGGTGGTGGCTCCGCCAGAGAGGAAGTACAGTGTCTGGATTGGTGGCTCAATTTTGGCATCCCTCAGCACCTTCCAACAGGTTTCTCATAACTTTTCAAATATTTTCTTAATAAATCCCCCATCCCAGATATCTTATCTCTCCTTTTTTGGGCACAGATGTGGATTGCAAAGCAGGAGTACGATGAATCTGGTCCTTCAATTGTGCACAGGAAATGTTTCTAAGCTTGAGAGGAGGAAAAATAGCTGTGGGGATTTTTCTTTTTTTCTTTTTTTTTTTGGGAAGAAAAGTGTTGCTTTTGTATCTCCCATTTTCTGGTTCCTATGTTATCTTTGTCTATATTCTAAGTCTTCCAATTCCTAGGTATCAGTTATGTTTCTGTACTGATATTTCAGTTCTTTCTTGCATTTTTTTTCCTTTCCTTTTTCTTTTGGGCGAAATAGCCTTTGTGTCTTCTTCGTTCATTCTGGTAGCCATGCTTTTTTTCCTTTCCTCT
The DNA here is from genome assembly GCA_035583425.1 of Marsdenia floribunda. Classification (NCBI taxonomy): domain Eukaryota; kingdom Viridiplantae; phylum Streptophyta; class Magnoliopsida; order Gentianales; family Apocynaceae; genus Marsdenia; species Marsdenia floribunda. The sequence goes on along the minus strand of JAXGGT010000094.1, from coordinate 13,520,054 downwards.
TTAAACGTTACACCCATTGGTTTTTTTTGGTAAGAAACGATTAGCACATTTAATATATTCAAATGAATACTAAGAGCAAATTACTGATAATTTTTACAAAATCCTTGGATATTACACATAATTTATTCTTATCTAAAGAGAAATAGATAAACAACTTAAATCTTACACTAAAATTAATTATTCTTGTACTTTACTATCTTAAAATTTAGTTATTCTTTAATTAAATCAATTTATATAAATACCATTTATATATACATATGTATACTAAAAATCTTCTAATACGTCTTATATTTCTAATTACACTAATAAAAATATTTTAAATGCTTCATTTTTTTAAAAAAAAATAATATTCAAGTTATATTTTACATTTTTTTTTTAAAAAAAAAAATTTAAAAAAAATTACTTTTTTGAGACAAAATTTTATTCAAAATTAATATTGTCTGTAACTTTTTTTAAAATGAATTTATGTTGGAAAAAAGTGGGATTAAATATATATATATATATATATATATTATGGTGTAATGATTATTTGTGTAAGAGAATATATTTTTAGGAAAAATTGTGTAATATTATTTTATTAATAATATAAATATTATTGATACCCTAATAAGCCAACAATATTAAGGTGGCAATCCTAATGTATAATATATGAGACAAACTCTAAATTAAAAAAATAATATCCAAATATGTAAGTTTATTGAGAAACAAACATTTCTCACTCAATTTGAATTGAGTAATAATCCAAAAGCACCATTATATTTTACATTCAAACATACAATGTTATTACTTTATTTTCACAACATCTCATGTAATAAAAGATTATTACTTGCCAGAAAGAAAATAATAATAATAATAAAAAAAGACTATTGATATATAAGTTTTGCAAAATAGGAAATTTTTGGGCGAATTTTCCTTTTTTTTAATATTTGGAAGAAGACAATAAATGAGAATTTAGCTGTAGAACAGAGCCCATCTAAGCTTGGTTGAGCATAGAATAGTCACGCTTAGAAACAAAGGCGTCATTTGACGCCAGAGTCAGCCGCTCCCTCTATGATTCTCCGGCCTCGGAGCGAATGCCAGCCCTTTGTCAATGCTCTCCTCGGAGGATTGCGTTCTTAGAGAATTCAGATTTCATTCTGCTTCAGAGCCCCAAAGAGCGAGAACTGGTCCTCCAATGCCCTGCTATTAAAGAATTCTTGAATCGAAGATTTACCTCCACAAAGTTTCATCACAACCAATCAACCCATACAAGTGTCGACTCGGCTCTTTTCTATCTTTCTTTCTTTTTCCTTCTTTTCCCCAATTTAGTGCGAGAGAGAGATGGGTAGAATAGCAGTGGCGTTAATTGTCAGTTCCTGGGTGATTCCTATCTCCATTCTTGTGAATCACATTGTCACCGAACCCTACATGGTAATAATTTCTACTGCAATTTCCTTCAAAACTCTGATTTCTATGCCAATTGTGCTTGTAAAGATAAGCTGACGGATGGAAACGTATGCGGGTTATGGGTGTGCAGGATGAGATATTCCACGTGCCGCAGGCTCAACAGTATTGCAAAGGCAACTTCAGAAGTTGGAATCCCATGATCACCACCCCTCCCGGCTTGTAAGTCTTTTTCGCTTTTGCTCTTCGTATTTGTTTGTTTTGATGTATTCCCCAAGATTCGATCTTTTCTTGGGTTGCCAAGACCAAGGAGTCTAGTGTAATATTTATATGACTTGGTTGGAACTTATAGGTAACTGTCAGATCTTTAATTTGCATCTGTCTATCGATTTCTTGTCTGATTAAGTTCTAGGGCTTATCATATTTTTATTACCAAGCTCTTTTTTGATTATTGTCATCGATTCAGTCACTTTTTCAACTGGGGTTTAATTTAAGACTTCTAATTAGTTTCAAATATTAACAATTACTGATCCCCTCACAAACGGGGACAATTATTCAAACTTTAACTAACTGAACTACTGAGGAAACCTGTTCTTATAAAAAGGAAGGTGAGTAAAATTAGGAATAGATTTATGAGCTGATGGCAGATAATTGTTATTAAGAGAAGTTGATATTTTTATAATCTAACAATCTTGCAGGTACTTTGTTTCACTTGCCCATGTTGCTTGTTTGTTTCCAGGAATGATATCTATGAATGGAGCCTTCACATTTTCTCAGATTTGCTCCACTTCAATTCTCCGGTCTACCAATGGTGTATTGGCTGTAATTTGCAGCATTTTGGTATACGAGTTAATCACACATTTGAGGCCAGCTCTTGGGAATAGAAAAGCAACTCTTCTTACAATTGTTCTTGCACTCTACCCGCTGCACTGGTTCTTCACCTACCTTTATTATACTGATGTTCTATCACTGACGGCAGTTCTTGCCACATATCTTGTGAGCTTGAAAAAGAAATATTGGATTAGTGCATTGGTAAGTGAATTTGCTTTTCTCCCTGTCTTTGTCCGTGTAGGTTGATGATATCTACTTCCATTCTGTTTCTTGATACTGTTATATGCTTCAAAAGGAAAAAGCTACCTTTTCTCTCATGACGAAATCACTGAGTTTGCATTTATTTATGTTCAGCTTGGAGGTTTTTCTGTATTGATACGGCAAACAAATATTGTGTGGATTCTATTCATTGCGTGTACTGGGGTTATAAATCTCACTCTGTTGCACGAGAAAGAGAATCCAGAATTTGATAATTTCAAAGTTAAAGATGTTCATTCGTCATCCCAAAGAGACGTTGCAGCAGGCTCTAACTTGAGAAAGAGAAGACACAACAGTCCTATTGATACTCCTAAGCTTTTATCTCCTGAGGCAACCATCTCTACCATTCCCCATTCCACAGGTTTAGAGTCTAGTTCTTTCTATATGTATTATTACCGAGAATGCTTGATATCTTGTTTAAATTTCATATCCTCATCTCTTCGATGGTTTTCTCAGGAAGAAACCTGACAATAGTATGTTAAAATAGCTTCATCTTGCTATAGTATCTAATCCTAGATCTTTTGATTTCTTTGTTATATTTGATGGAATATGTAGAGTTTCTCATCTCTCTATCTGCACCTGTCCGACCTCATTCCACCACCCAAAATGATGATGATAACAAGTAATCTCATAATTGAGACCCTGCTCATAGGATGTTAAGCGTTACAACAGTATATGTCCTATAATACATGCCCCACGGAAGAAATCTAAGGTGTGGACAACTCTAAGATGGGGTTTTAGGAATCATGTGAAGCCTCTCATAAAAGGTTCATTTGGTATATAATACATGCATCCAAGTTTGAGTTTGAGTGTCAGAGGACAAAGATATTGTACTTCATCTCTTCAAGTTGCCTAGGATTTGCCTCCACTTCACTATTTATTTAATTTCATATGTTTCAAGTGTGCTGGCTTTAGGTATATTTATGGCCTCACTCATTGCAGGATTGTTCGAGGAGATACAAATCATGTGCTTAAAATCATGGCAACTTAAGTGGGAACTATTTACTTCATTCAGCCCTTATTTCATAATTTTGGTGACTTTTGTGGCTTTTGTTTATTGGAATGGGAGTATCGTTCTTGGTATCAATTAATTCTTTATTTCTTTTCCTTTTCTTTTAATTTCAGTTTCAAACGTCTTTTATATCTAACTCTGATTCTCTCTTCTACGTTTTAGGTGCCAAAGATGCTCACTCAATGTCTCCTCATCTTGCTCAATTGCTCTATTTTAGCTTGGTATCAGCCTTGTTCATGGCTCCGACACACTTCTCTGTAAGTCAAGTAGCTGCATTAGTCCATTCATTCTGGAAGAACAAGCCACTCAGTTTCTTTCTTTGGTTTTCCGCCTTTGTTGCTGGAGGCCTTTCAGTGCACTTCTTCAGGTTAGCCAATCCAACACTTTGATCAAAATAAGCGAACATGAATAAATTTTATTACCCCCTTTATTAGATACAGAATTCAGTTTTCTAAAATAAACAAATTTTTATCTGAAATTTTACATGACATTCCTGAAATAAATTTAATGTTGTAACTTATAGAGTAGACATTCAGTTCGAGATGGTCGTGGTATTTCTTTTTCTTGCAGATGACTTTGATGGCCTTCTTTTTCATTTTTATCTGAATTTCCCCCCGGTTATTTACTTCAATGTTTTGCAGCATAGCTCACCCATATCTTCTTGCTGATAATCGGCATTATACCTTCTATCTCTGGCGAAAAGTCATCAACTATCATATGTTAATGAAGTATCTTCTGATCCCTCTTTATGTCTACTCATGGTTTTCCATCTTTGGGATCCTAGGTTAGTAGAAACTACAGAGCATCTAATGATTTTTCTCATTCTTCACAGAAACTTTTCTGAATATACTACTTTTTAAACTGTGACAGCAAAAACACGGCCAAAGATATGGGTGTTGGCATTTTTTCTGGCCTCTGCAGCAACGCTGATCCCTGCTCCACTGATAGAGTTCAGATATTACACAATTCCATTCTTTTTCTTTGCTCTGCATGCTCATGTTGATAATCAGTACAGTTGGCTTCTTATGGGAATGCTTTATATTACCATAAATATCTTCACATTGTTTATGTTCTTGTTCCGGCCATTCTTCTGGAAGCATGAAGCTGGAATACAAAGGTTTATATGGTAGGCAGATAGCATTATAAGTATTTCGTGGAATACTAACATCAACTTCCATGGACTTGAAAATTTTTGCCTACTTAATTACTGAAAGTAACCACAAAATATGTTTTCTGAACACTTCTTCCATTATAATCTTGAATTCATTTCAGAGAAAGTTTTAGAATTGCTGCTTCAGAATCCCTATGGATGTGTAATTTTGTAATAGTTAGGTACTGATTATCAAGAGCTTATTAGTAAGTCAAGTTTATTCTTTTCTTTATGAATCATGAGATGGTTATTGGTTGAAATGAATTCTGGACTGACTGAAGTTTGAATCTTTCCACAAGGCTTTGTTTTTTGTGTGCGCGCGTGCGTGCCCCCTAATAGAATCAAATCCAATTCTTGATGTCTTCAGAATCGAGTTATATAAATTCGTTTCAATTGTGTTAGCATAACTGTGAAGTTTGAAGATCATGTCCGAATGGATTTTCTTCTTTTCTTTCTTCATTCTTGTTGAGAGAGAACTAGAAATGAAATATAATTTTCATTTTTTTTTTTTATATTAAAAATTATGGTTATAGGTGAAGTTATTATAATTAATTCTAACGGTTTAATTATATTATTATAGAAATAGAAGTTTAAGAATAAAAAATATTAGTTTTAAAAAAATTAAATTTATTTTTAATTTTAAAGATTTTTAGGCTGTTTTTGGATTGGGATTTTTTTTTTAAATTTCACTTAAACTCAAAAAAAATAGTTGTATTTATTTGGACACCAATCTGACATGTTATTGTTCATATTTAGTGACATGTTACTGTTTATGTTTGGTGAGGTGGCAAAAAAATGAATAAAAAATTCACTCACTTATTATAAATATTCAATATATACATATAAATATATAAATTCAAATAAAAAATCATCATTACACTAATAAAATATATTATTTTTGTCTTTCACTTTTTAGACAATATCTTACATTGGCCTACCTTATTCCTCGTTATTTACAATCAACTCAATTCTTTTTAAAAAAAATGAACTTTCTCAAAAAAAGTTCTAATCCAAAAACACTCTAATTAATTTTTAATATGTTCCATATTTTAGATAACATGTTACTAATGGAATTACGCTTAACAATCTATTTTTAATATATAAAAATAAACATAATTAGTTTCTAAGATATATATATATATATAAGTAAATTGGCATAAATAGTCTTCCGGTCATTTGGTAACATTGGTTTATGAATTAATTTTTTGGTAACATTGATTATTGTGTGTGATTGGTCCTTCTATTAAAATTTTTTGTTATTTTATTGTTAATTTCAATTATCTAAGAGTATTTTAGGGTGTTTTTGGATTGAAATTTTTTTTGAGAAAGCTCATTTTTTTCAAAAAGAATTGAATTGATTACGAATAACGAGGAGTAATGTGGGGTCAATGTAAGATGTTGTCTAGTAAGTGAGAGACAAAAATAATATATTTTATTAGTATAATGATGATTTTTTATTTGAATTATATATATTTATATGTATATATTAAATATTTATACTAAGTAAATGGATTTTTTATTCATTTTTTTGTCACCTCACCAAACATGAACAGTAACATGTTAGATTAATGTCCAAACAAGTACAACTATTTTTTTTTTTGAGTTTGAGTGAAATTTTGAAAAAAAAAATCCTAGTCCAAAAACAGCCTTAATCATTTCATAAGAATATTATATAAAAAATATTATTGATACAAATATATATATAATTATTTTTCTTATTCTCTTCATAATATATATATATACATAAAAGTTGACTTTTTTTTTTTATAATTTTATTATGAAATAACTAAAATTCTTTTGGATAATTTTTTTTAAAAAAAAAAATGGTAAAATAACAAAAATTTTTAACTAATGAGCCAATTTTACACAATTTAACATACGTGAGAGAATAATGTCACCAAATGATCATGGGACTATTTATGCCAATTTGCCGCTATGTATATATTTTTTGAGGTGGCCTATATATATATATATGAGTATGTATGTATTTCTACCGATGAAAATAAAGAAGAAATGAGTCACCCAGCTTCCCAGGGTCAAACTCCTGATTTCTGTTTCCTCAGAAATCGCTCACTCGGCTGCTATTGTCAGTTTGTGGCTTGGTTCAAAGAGCAGGAATCTCAATGGCTAATCCAATTCAAAGGTCTCGAGTATTGTGGCATCAATGGCGTTCCTGGTCCAAGAAAGAGTGGACAGTCGGAGCTGCTGCACTGCTCTTAATCGTTCTCGCCTTCTCCCACTCCTCCAAATATTCCTCCATTAACAACACTAAAACCTCCCCCTCTGACTCTCGGTATTCCGATTGGGTTCCTTTTACCCCCTTAAGCAATGCCCGCAGCCTCAAGAATGTCGCCTGTGAGTAAATTTTCTATCTTCCAGGTTGATGATGTATACGTTTTACAGCACTGTCTTACCATTCTAGTTAAAAAGGCTATTTTAAATCTGTTGGAATGCAGTTTGCTTGGATGGAACTGTACCGGGGTATCACATACGGATGGGTTTTGGATCTGGGTCTCGGAATTGGGTTCTTCATATTGAGGTTTGACGTTTCTCCTCCATTTCTGTCCGTCCTATGTTCTTTTCTGATGGTGAAATGACGTTTCATGTTATCAAATTCATGGTTGATGCTGCATCTTGCTACTAGGTTTTTTTTTTTTTGAATTTTTCCTGTATTAACTTTGTCATCCTTCTATAATAAACCTCTAGTCATGCTGTAGTTCAGAAGCAAGTTGGATTCTTAGAATCAGATTCAGAGAAAGATAAAGAATTATTTGAATTGATGTTGAACTCAGAATCTAGTTGGGTTGTTAATTCTCTTTCCTATAAATGGTCTGCTATGTTCAGGTTAATGTTACCATTTCATTTTAACAAAACGTCAATCAACCTTTTTCTTGGGGCATTTATTTGAGAGGACAATGTCAAAAGGGCAGTAGGTAGTCGGGAGAGCACTGAGAAATAATGCATTTAACCTTTAAGTTACTTCCATATGCCTGTCTTCTATGTGCTTACCTTTTAATGCTTTCAGTTTTCCCTTTGCTGCGATCTGCCAATTGATTTATTCCTCCTTCAACAATATTTTGTTGCTTCTACTAGGGGGGAGGTTGGTGCAATACAGTAGAGTCATGTTCAACTCGAAAAAAAACAGCACTAGGTTCATCAAATTACATGCATGCCGATGTTCAGTTTTCAGGGATATTGAGTCGTGACCCTCTGCAGAATCCTGGTAAATTGCTAAATCATCCATTTACTGGTTGAGGACCCTTTTAGTTATAAGTTTTTCATTAATATATGTTGGTTTTGTATCATAGTCAACGAGCATAACATGGACATATTTCTATGACTTCTTTTGTTTAAAGGCATCAAGGTATATGCATGGTTTTGCAGTTCCCTATATTTCTGTCATCTTTCTCAAAAAGTTCCTGAGCTTCTTCTGAGTTGAACTCATTTCTTCTGGGCAGGAGGAATTTTATTATCTTATTTGGTAGTCTGTGTGAATGGAATGGATAGGAAGGAAAAGGAAAAGGTTTAATAAGTCAAGGATACATGTTACTTGCAAGCTTTGCCAAGGGTGTCTTATCAGCTGGCATTCGTCGTGGTGTCAATAATCCCTTCCATATCAACAATCTATAGCTGATTTTTCTTTTCCATTCCATTATGTTATGATCTGAATAATTGTTGCTGCCGATGCTTTCTTTGGGCTTCCCATTCTTGCACTTCACCATGTATCTAATAAAGGGAGGAAATATGATTACACTTCTCGTTGCTTCTTTCAGATTTCTTTAATTGGAACAAAGTCAAGATCCGGTATTGTGATGGTGCATCTTTATCTGGGCACCCTGAAAGTGAGTTTAAAGTAAGTTGACTAAAAGTTATTCCTTTTGTTTGGGGGCCTTCTAAAACTTGTGCAAAATATCCTGCAAATCAAGGAGATTAATGGAAGAAGATAAAGCCTCGAGTGTTTTTGTCTGTTCATCTTTACCACAGAATGGAACTGAACTCTTTTTCAGAGGTCAGCCTATTTGGGAAGCACTTATGGATGAGTTGTTGTCAATAGGGCTTTCTAGTGCCAGACAGGTACTTTTGTAATTTGTTAAGTCAAATTTACATTATCTTTTTTTGTTCCCAATTCACTTCTAGTCTTGAGATTTCATTTTTTGTTTGAAAATTAACATCTAATTCCTTTGGTACATCCAGGTTGCTTTTCTCTGACTCATAATAGACTTGATCATGACTTGAGTTTCATTGCATACCCTGAAGCTGTTAATGTTCTTGTTGGAGAGAAGAACCTGTTTAAAATAGAACTAGATTTTGTAGTACCAGGAAATAATTTCTAGTTCTTTTGCATGGTTTATGGACGAATTGAATCTCAATAACATGTTAAGGTTTCCTGATCATAGCTTGGAAATTTTAAGAATATGGTATCTTATAACTGCAAGGTGAAGTACACATAATCAACTGTGGGTTGAGCCTCATCCGAATATCATTTCCAAATTCATGGTGCCTTGAAAATGGACTGAAATTATCTTATTCCAGCAGCGAATAAAGTGGTTTTTCTCTTTCTCTTCAGAAGTTCCATCTTATCTTAGTTTTCTGTCACTAACTCTCAAAATCAATCTACTTGCAAAATTTTAATCTTTTAAATGTTTTTGATGATTCCATACTTTTATCTATGTGATATCTTTGAAAGATTGTTTTACTTGTTCATCCAAATATGACACCAATGTTCTTCTCTTCAGGCTGTACTCACAGGATGCTCAGCTGGTGGTTTGGCAACTCTTATTCATTGTGATGATTTTCGAGCACTTCTGCCAAAGGAAGCCTATGTTAAGTGCCTTGCTGATGCAGGATTTTTCCTGAATGAGTATGTTTTATACATATAGTCATGCCTGGAATGATAATCTTGAAATTCTGTTACTTTTATTGAGCGTGTGTACTCGAAGGTCTTCCTACACAAGTTATTCTGTTTCCTGTTATGTGGTTTTCTCCAGGAAAGATATTGCTGGCAACCGTACAATAGAGCAGTTCTACCATGATGTTGTTCACCTCCAAGTATGGAATAACTTATCAACTTTTTTGCATGTTCAGGATGTTGAGTGATGTATTTTAAATTTTCTTTGTTCAATTTTGTTTTCCATTCTGATGTCTTCTTAAAATTTCTTTGGAACTGTGACCCACACTTTTGATATACTGACGGAATAAGATGTCTGCACCTTCATCTTTTCAAATATATGAAATAGGATATGCTGAAGGAATAAGATAGTTGTAACTTCACCTTTTGGAATAAAAGAAATAAGAAAAGGAGAAAAAAGGGAAAAAAAAAAAAAAAAAAGAACTAACAAGAGCATACTGTATACAGAGAGTTATTCCTTTAAGAAATTACTCCTTATCTAAACCTCTCTCATTTTGTAATCTGTTGACAGAAAATTTCAATTTGGAAACACTCACTATTTCCTTAATTCAATGAAATTAAATGTCTAGATTCCAATTACATTTCAGTCCATATAAATAGCTGCTTGTTCACTGTACGTACACCTCACGTGATGTCACACCCACGATGTTTGTTGTCAAGGTATCAGTAACTAGCTTGAGGGTGATGCCTATTTTTTCATGTTCATATCACTTGTGACTATCAGAAGCTATTGGCTTAAAGATGCTTTAGGAAAAAGAAAACCTTTGAAACCCAGGACAATATTTCTGTCCTAAGAGACAGTCTCAATTTTGAGCTAAACTTGTATGGATACTATACTTCTCTCTGGTTACAATCATTAGCTTGTGCCACGTGTCAATGAAATGCATTCTGATTTTTATTTCCTTAAGCTACTTCCTTACTTCTAATCTTAAATTTCAGCTGAAAGTGGATTGATCAGCATCGTGGCTGTTCCAGAACTTTATAAAATGTCTTGTATTTGTTAAAGCTATTGCTGCCTGTCATTTTGCGCTTTAGTTGGAATGGCAATTGATGTTTTCTTTATCACAATTCCAGAGTGTAGCAAAAAGCTTAAATAAGGATTGTCTCTCAAAAACTGAGCCTCATAAGGTAGCTTATCAATTGAAACATGTTTATTGCATTTGATTTAGTTTCATAGCCTAAAGAGAAGGGTCTGTTTCCTGATCATATATTTACTTCAATCTTCTGATTCCAGTGCTTTTTTCCTGAAGAATTTTTGAAGTTTATAAAGACTCCAATTTTCCTTGTCAACCCTGCTTATGACTTTTGGCAGGTAAATTAATCTTTTATATTATATTTCATTCGAGTTTTTCTGTGTTTTATAATAAGCAAAACATGGTATCAGAAGGAATTTCAATCTCTTTTAGATACGAAATATATTGGTACCTGATGAATCAGACCCTCAGAAAAGCTGGATCAGATGCAAGTTGAATATATTCAATTGCAGTCCCAGCCAATTGCAAATACTAGAAGGTGATGATTTGAGTACTCATCTGTGCTAATTTCAGAAATGATTACATGTGAAGATGGGAGCATATATTCCAAGTGTTTCTGTTTTGAGCATTGATCAATTACTTCATCGTGGTTAGGTTTCCGTAGGTCCTTGCTTGATGCACTCAGTGAGTTTCAGAAAAATGAGGAAGGGGGCATGTTCATAAATTCTTGTTTTGTTCATTGCCAAACATGGATGGCTGAAACATGGCATTCACCTACATCCCCTAGAATCAACAATAAAGTAAGTGTTAATAACCTATTGTGCCTCTATTTATCTTTAAATCCGCGTTAAGGAGTTTAGTCTTTGTTGCAGCGAAACATGATTGATCACTGTAGTTTCCCCTTTCTCAATCTTCTTCCCCTTCCCCCTGCCGTTCTGCAAGAGTATTTATATCACATTATTTGCAGATTAGTGTCATCTGGATTTTATATAGTATCTATTATTTCAGATGGTTTTCTGCAATCTGCATTTGCAATATATCTTATTACGTATCTTTTTCAGCTTGCTATATAACATTTTTTTTTTTTTTTTGATGAGCTTGCTATATAACTTGCCATCTCAGTTGGGTCACTAAATTGATTTTGGATTGCTGATTGAGCAGACAATTGCAGAAGCTGTTGGCGATTGGTATTTCAACCGGAATGCAGCAAAACATATAGACTGCAGTTTTCCATGCAATCCAACTTGCTATAACATGGATTTTACACGGGGTTTATAGGATATGATGATGGTTTAAGTGATTGGACTTAAATCTCATGGGTTGTAGCCGTTTCACTGTTTGTTGCATGTGATTCATGAAGAAGAGAATTTCTGCCAATCGCGTGCACATGTGTTTCAGGTATAAATGATACATCGTCAAAAAGCTAAGAAGAAAAGTGGGTGTACTTCCTGCCTTCTTCTGGTCTGCATTCTTTAATCATCAGTTCATTTCCCAGATGCTGATTAGTTGTACATCCTGAATGATATACACATAAAGATAAAAATTCTTCATGAGATCTTGTGATGCAGAAATAACCCTTACGTAATGTTTATTGCATGCCGATCTCATCTCTAATTTGACTTATTATGTTATAATGTGGAGTTTTTTTTTTTTTTTTTAATGACTTCAAAATAAGAAGAAAATCCCATTAATAATTTTTATTCTTTTTTGAATGTGTATATGTTTTTACTATAATTAATTTTAGTAAGCGCAGTGCAATGTACGTATGCATCCAATGTCAGATTTGAATCTTTGATCTTGATTTGGTACCTGCTGTAGTTGTTAGTAATTAATGTCTATGAGGATGAAAAAAGTAAATGGATCAAAGTCAAATCTGCATATAAACTCTGGGCAGAAATATATATATATATATAAATAGTATGGTAAGAGTACTGTTCAGAAGCCCCACGTCTTGAATCTTGATCATGGTTTTGAATATGAATAAACCGCATGTGACTTTGAAAACAAGTTCTTGGTATACCGTAGGAGAGGAGGGAGAGGAACGAAGCCGAGTAAGATTCCTGAAATGCTGGAAACCCCAATTTCCATTTGTTAATTGTTTTCTTTTTCCCAGTTTGAATTCAATTGTTTTTGGTGGAAAGATGAAAAAATCAAAAATCAAAAATCAAAAATCAAATCACTGTCAAACTTTTACTGGTTCCAAAGGGGATGGCCGCGTTTGATTGATGTGAGTGAATGTGATGCTGATACTCTCTCTCCCATAAAACCAAAACCAAAACCAACTACGCCTTTGAACATTAACTATTTTATTAAAAACGTCACGAGATGTAAGAGATGAGACACCAAAACCACAACCAAACTGTTGCTGTTGCTAATTCATACCACCCACTCATTCCACCAAATTTCATTTATTATCTCATCTACTCCTCCTTTATATATATATATATATATATATTTTTTTTTTAAATAAATAAATAATGATCTCACTTAATTTTCTTGATTCGTCTTATCAAACTCTTTCAGTAATTTCTTCGATTTGAATTTAATACCATACTTAAAAAAAATGACGATGGTTCAACTTACTTGACAGTTGTACCGAGTTAATGTTCCTTTGTTTTTGTATTTATTATATATAAACCTACTGCGAAATATATTTTTGCATCATGCTTCAACCAATCCTGGAATCATATGTTGGACTGTGACATTCAGTAATAATGGTCAACTGTTCCATTTTCCTTGCTGCCTTGTTTGTTTCTTATTTAATTCCCAAATTGATGCATGGAACAGAGCCGCTGGGTTTGATCTATCTAATCTCAATATATTAATTAATAATGGGTGACAAAAACCTAAACAAATTTCTCAACCCCTGCCCCTGCAGGCAAGCAAGCAAGTCACAATTTCTGACTTTTTTCTTTTTCTCTCCCCCTCTAATGCCCAAAAAAGTCTGAGCTACTAAAACTTGATGTAATGAATACTTGGTTTGACATTATTGATAATACGCGTGAATGGCTAATTGACATATCATGGGATTAATTGACTATCACTATCTTCTGCAGGCAACCCCCTACCTGGGATGGCATTATGATTTTTTTTAAATTAAAAATTTTGACTTTTTTTCCTCTTTTCTCTTGTGTACTTTAATCGAATATTAATCAAACTTCTTACTATTTAGATTAATAAGTTAAAACACAATCACAAGTCAAACGTAAAAAGAAAGCACATATAAAAGGTCACATAATAATAATGAACGAATGAATGAATGAATCTATTAAGGGTTTAATAACTAAGATGGTTGCAGCTTCCTCCTCTTAGAAAATGGGCAAAATATCTCAAGGAAACCTATTCAGTACAAAAATTTTGTATTGTACCACAGATTCTTAGGGTTAAAAAAAAAAAAAAGGGGGGGATATTAACTTCTGTACAATCCCCCCTCCTCAAGCACATACATTTCCCCTCTTTTTTTTTGGGTGGGGGGAAGTTGGAGCCTAGCTGTCTGCTATGAACAAATGGGAGTAAAGAGGGTAACAAAAGAATATATATATATATACTCTCTTCTTTTGGCTAATTACACAGATGAACGCCATATCCTTCCTTCAAAAGAAATTATGATAACGGAGACATCATCGTGATACCTTCTACGATCCCCTTGTGGGATATCAAGGAGTTCATGGAAATCCATACCTGCACCAATAAAACCAAGATGATTAAAATAATGAATGGAAATATATATAAGAAGTTCAACATATATATATATATATAATATATATACTCATTGGAAAATAAGGAATTTTACCTGCTTTCTTAGCAGCGCGAAATAGAACTTCCTCAACAAGATGTTGTGCTGGATCTCCCTCAGGAAAAGAAGTCATAAACGTCTCCACTTCATTCACTGCTTCTTCGTTGGTTAAATACTGGTACAGGCCATCTGATGAAAGGATCAAGAATCGGTCTCTGTGACCGAGTCTATGGTGATAAAGGGAGGGTAAGCAGTTGATGTAAGGTAGAGCTCCAACATACTCAATTCTGAACATCTCCAGAAGTGCATTGTTCCATTTCGGCTGTTTGTTAACAATGGACACAGAAAAAATAAACACAATGATTTGCAAGAAAACACCTTGTTATAACTTATTTATATATATACATAATATAACCAGCATCCTGAGACACATTCCAAATTCCCAATATCTTCATTCCATTCCAGGGATGCAAAGCTAATTTCTTGCCAGGAAAAAACAAAAAAATTAAAAAATAACCTGCTTGAGAAAGCCAGCCCCAAAAGCTCGAGTCACCTTCAAGGAACCTTTTACTCTATCATTCATTATGGCCGAAGAATCGTCCAGATGCTCATATTTAATTCTCTGAACTTCCTGCAATTCAACATGGTTTTTTTAAGTTTAGTATCAAGAATTATATTACTCTTGAAGAAGTTCGGGTGATATAAATATTTTACCTCTTTTGTGGAGGTACAATGGTCTCTGGTGAGTTGACAAGCATTCAAATGATGAGGATTATTGATATCATCAGCTTGAAATGCTTCAAGATCATTCAGATTCTCCTCTCTTATTCTCTCCAAGTCCTTCCTTGCCTTACCAAAACATACATCTGCTTCGGGGTTTTGGGCTAAAACAGCTCGACTATCCCCGACATTCATCAAATAGATATCATCGCCTTTCATCAACATCGCCAAAACACACGATCCCATTAGAGCCAATTCCGGATTCTCCATCACCATTAGGTCTGCTATCTCCAGATACGATGCCTCTGTCTTCCTCAACGCTTCTGACAGGGCTTGCAGAACATCCAAATGGTTTGCGCTCAAATTGTTGTTTAACTTCTCCCTTACCTTTCTATCAACCCCAACTCTGTCCTTGTCGTATTCATATTCCCATCTTCCGCTCTCCACCCCTTCGGTATTACTATTATCCTCCAAATTCATATCCATCTGACCCTTTGAGCCGCAATCCATATTCAGACCATCGTTCCCATCCATCCTCTGCGATCGATCAAACGATTCTGATTTATCATTCCACAATACTCCCTTGAGTTCCTTGTAGACGTTAGAGTAAAGGTTGTTTAACAAGTAATCTGTGGCATCGGGACCGTTAAATCCATCATAAATCCCGACAAAAACCCACCCGTGTTCGTCGGAAATCACTATATGCACTCTATCTTCACCGGCCTTCCCTTGTGCCCATTGCACATTTTGACTCCCAAAAGACTCGTTACCATCATCATAATTATCATCACCTAAGCTCATTTGACAACTCAAGTTAATACTGTTACTATTACTACCGCTCCCTACGCCAGTTTCGTTAATCTTATCCACCCAGCTAGATTCCCTATTCCCCCAAAAAGATTTAGATATTGCTTTCTGAAAACTTCTAATTAAAGACCATTTCTTGGGTTTGGGTCGGTACCTCTGGAACTGGTCATACTGATTCTCCAAGGGACCCGAAATGAAGCCGCGCTCAATAGGACCTGACAAGAAGCCTCTCTCAACCGGGCCTGAGCCCGGGCCCGAAACTCGTGGTATCGGGCCGGACCTAACAGAGGTAATTGAATTCCGAGGAATCGGTTGGAGTGGGATTGAAGCAAATAAATTTGAGCTCTCAAAAGCTGCGGCCTT
The DNA here is from genome assembly GCA_035583425.1 of Marsdenia floribunda. Taxonomy (NCBI): domain Eukaryota; kingdom Viridiplantae; phylum Streptophyta; class Magnoliopsida; order Gentianales; family Apocynaceae; genus Marsdenia; species Marsdenia floribunda. The sequence continues at coordinate 13,503,911 of JAXGGT010000094.1, read as the reverse complement.
GTCGAGCGAGGCGTTGTACGGGCCAAGGTCGATAAGGGCGGTGGAGAGAGCCGTGGAAGTGTTGGCAGAGATAGAAGCCCCGGAGATGGTGCGGAAGGCCGTGGTCTGAGTGGAAGTTGAGGAATCATCTGAAGAAGAATGAATAGTTTTGTAACAGGAGTCCGGTCGGATGTAGCAGAAGGAATGTCCTAGACCCTCGTCAAGTGGGTCAGATAGATACACAGCAATATCATGATGTCTCCGGGATATCTCCCCTGCATCGCCGGCGAAGCATAGGTTAAGTTTTGCTATTCCGTTGCCCATTCTGAAGAAGCCTAAAGATTATTTCTGCTAAGAGAAGAAAGGAAAAAAAAAAAAAAAAACGTTTACATGAACCTTGTACAGAACATATATATATATGCGATCACAAGAAGCCCCGTCGAGCAGAAATTATTATATGATATACAGAAAGAGAAAGGAAGAACAACACAACGAAGAAGAAAGAAGCTTGAAGCTGATAGCAGGAGCTCTAGTTTGTCATTTGAACGAGAGAGAAAATGAGAGAGAAGTTAAGATTAAGAGGCAAGAGGGGAAGGAAAGAGCTGGAGGTGTGGGGAAGGATAAATGAAAAGGTGGGGGTGGGTTGGGGGGAAAGGAAGAAGTTGACTTTTGGAGAAAAGGAATGATTATAATATTTCATTTCTTTATTCGATGCTTTTGGTGGGTTTCTAACTGTTTGTGGAGTTGACTTTAGTTTCATATTCAATGTTGGAGTTGAGAATAATTTAACACCACTAATAGCAGTTTCTTTGCTTTTCTTCTTTAATTTTACACTTAGTCTCAATTTCTCCATAATTTCAATTTTAATTTTTTTACTCTTTATTTTCCTTCAGTTTCACATTTCTTTCTTATATTAAAAATTATATATATGGAAAATTGTTAGATTTGATTCTCAATCTTTTCATCGTTAGACCATATTTGCAAAATTGACTTGTAAATTTTGTGAAATAAGAAACTAATATAGTCGAATAATCCTTTCTTCTTGCGGGTCCTTCGATGAAGGAATCCAAGTGTCATGCAAAAGATGGGAGAAGGAGTTGTTTTCTCCAAAAATGCTCTAATACTTAAATTAAAGGTCTGTCCTTGATGTCAAACTATAAGTAAAAAAAATTAAATGCACTTAAGACTAAAATATGTTACCTCTTGATTTGACAATTTACTAAGGCTATATTTAGACAAGCTTTCAACTTGAGTTGAGTGAAGAATATTTGTCTCCCATAAACCAGCACATTTGGACACCATTTTTTTTGAAAAAATTGTCCCTCCAAAAACACACCTATAAAACATAAATATAAAAGTTATGGGCCCCACCTAATTTAAAAAAATATATTATTAATAAAATCATTCTTATACACTTTTCTCAAAACAAACATCCTCTTACACAGACAATCATTATACTTATATATTTAATCTCTCACTTTTTCCAACATAAAATTTAATTTTAAAAAAAAAAAAGGGACAATATTCATTATAAATGATAATTTGTCTCAAATAACTCATTTTTCCAATTGAAAGCTTATCCAAATATAGCCTAAATCTTGTGTCGAGATCCTAAGATAAAGCATTTTGTGGCTAAATATGTCACCTTTTGTATATTCTTGCGCACAAATATATTCTATATTTATACCCATGTACACTGATATATATTTAGTTGATTTATATACAAATTCATCAAATGTATTATATTCACAAATATATGCTATGCATATGAATTTAAATTTTTTTAAATTTTTATTTTGTTATCGACAAATCTTCACTTTTTAATAAATTATTAAATTCAACTTATATTTTTGTATATTAAAATATATATATATATATACATATGTAAAAATTAACAAATAAAAAATTTTAAATCAATTAATAATAGTATTATCTATAAAGTATAAAAGTAAAAAAATAATAAAATTTTATGGATAAAAAAACGAGCATCAAAATTTTTTTTATTTAAAAAAAAAAAACGTATATTTGTTTTCCGTGGGTGAAGCGTGTGGATATTGAACAATGGCAAGTACTAAGTACTAACTAGTCGAGTTGAGACAGATTGAGTGGAAATTTCGAAAGCTATACGAAAAGTCAAAAAGCCCATAATGGCAACAACAAAAAAGAAAAAAAAAATGAATTGCCTTCCATGTAGGAATAATTCGCTGCCACGTAAGATTCACAATTGGTAATATGGAATCATTACCTTCCACGTGGCACACTCCTAGTTGACCTCGGCTATACAACCACCGATCCTTCCTCTCCTTTGTTGCCACTAGTTCTCTCCTGATTCCACTTGACAGTATATATATATTTATTAGTACATCTATTTATTTTATATTGTTAAAAAAATATTTCCATTTTTTTTTTCCGTCTAAAATTAATTGGTTAGTGTTACAGAAATTCAATAATTACTGGAAATAATCAAAAAAAAAAAAAAAAAAACAAATATAATTTACGGAATAGTTCAGTCAATATAATAAATGATGACAATCTCAAGATCTTTTACCTTAAATTGAGATATATTTATTTGGCAAATTAAATTAATTTTTCTCATTTTTATCACTATAAATCAGTATATATATGAATATAAATACGGTAAAATTTGACATAATCTATACTCAATAATTAAATTTAAGTAATTAAATTTGTTTTTATTTTAACATTTTTTTTCCAAAATGTTTGAGACTTTTTTTTTTATTCCAAACATATCTAATTTTGTCATTTCAATAATAATAAGTCAAAAAAAAAAAAAAAAAATTGCCCTCATTTATCGGAGAAACGTCAGCAATTAATAATGCTATAACATTGTTGGTCAACTTCCAAATAACATAATTTTCAAAGGGGAAAAAAAAAAAATCAAAATTATACTTTGAGAAAATGTATTTATATATATATAATTTTTACAATTTCCACTGCTTTATGATTAATATGACCTAAATTTTCACATAAGTAGTTGACCAAATGTATCACTAATAATTAAAGTTTATTATAATGAGTGATTAGATATTTAAATAAAATAATAATTTATTTTTTCACGCTTGAGAATTGAGATGATAATTTTACTCTACTTATCCAAAAAAAAAAAAAGAGGATAATTTTACTCCATAGTGCCATCAGGCTTACATTTGCGAAAAATACTGTAGTGACCTCACCTTAAAGTAATTGGTAATTTGTGAGTTCAACATTTTTTTTTCAATGATTTTAAATAATCTCAACTAGATTATCTATTTAGAAAGAAAGAGACAAGTTTATGAAATTTAAAAATATATTAATATAATTTTATAAAACAGTTTTTATGTTGGAAATAAATAAATAAAGTTTTGAAAATAAGAGAAGATGACCTGAGTAGTGAGTCATAGCAATGAAATATCACAAATTCATTATTCCAATTATTATTATTATTGCTTATGGTACACTCATATACAGCTTGCCAGCCAAAATTTCCCTTTTTTTCATTAGCAGAACAAAATTTGACTATTTTTTTATGTATTCGTAGTCATAATGTAAATTCCATCAAAGTCACACTCGCATAATTTAACTTTTATTCGGAAAAAATCTCACATTAAATTTTACATAACACTTATAATGAGTATCAAATTTATGACGTAATATAATATTTACAATATATTTATTTATTTGTATCCATTAGAGATTTAAGAAATTGACTATTTTACATATAACAGCATACATACATATATATATATATATATATAT
>JAXGGT010000094.1:13453814-13478058 GCA_035583425.1 Marsdenia floribunda | reverse complement strand
AGTTATGTCATCCCAAAAGTACTAATGCAATAACTTTTCAGGAAATAATAAGTAACTCACACACTTCGAATATGTCTTATATTAACAAAATCAAACAGCCCTTCGTTCATTTCCTCCCAAGACTCTTTTTTTTAAAAAAATATTTGTTAAAAAATGAAAGCAATTGCCAAAATTGTGAGGATAAATCATCTAAGGAACTAAATTTAAGATAGAATTAAATGAAAATAAGCCAATTTAGCAAAGAAATTATACAATCAGTAAAAAACAGAAAAGAAAAACAGTACCATAAAACCTAGACAGTTAAACCCCCCAAAGAAAAAACTCTCTTATATTTAATTCAGGACATGCACTTCTCAACTCAACAGCATCCACATCAAAAAAAAAAAAAGAAAAAGAAAAAGAAAAACCCTAACTTCAACAGATCTAAGAATTTCGAGAAACTGGGGACAATCTGAACACCAAATTCAAAATTCTATCACCATTTAATTCAAATATTGACTACCCTCGCAATGCAAAATAGATTAAAAAAATAGAAGAAGAAGAAGAAGAAGAAACTTACAATCACAAAAATGAGAAAATAGAAATAGGAAAAAAGCAAGCAGAGGCGAAACTGGAAGCTGCAGAGACGACTGGCGATGTCGAGCTGCAGCAATCGGTGATTTGATGAGCAGTGGCGACCGGCGATCTGGCGAGCAGTGGCTACCGGTGATCTGGCGAGGCTTGTTACCGTGAAGAGAAGAGAGGTACGGCAGGGAGAAGAGAAAGGAAAGGGGAAAAGTAAAGGGGAAAGAGAAAGGGAAACAAGAGATTCAGGGTAAAAAGAAACCCTAATATGATAATTATATTTTTTATTAAATAATAATATATATAATATATAATTATTATAATTTATTCGCAAACGCTCGATTATGTTTGCGAACACTGTTTGAGTTCGCTCGAAAATTAATCGAGCATAGTAAAATGTTTGAATTCGGCTCGTTTAATAAACAAACAAGCTTTAATCGAACATAAACGAGCTCAAACGAGCTTTGTTCGCGAACGTTTGGTTTGTTTAAAAGCTCTACTCAATACTGATTTTGCCATTAGTTTATTCCATTGCTTAATTCTATACCAATGGATTCTATGTATAACCTTAAGTTATCAACACATTCACAAGGATATGTATATTTTGGTGAATTAAAAAAGAAAGAATAAAAGAATAAAGTCAACAAAATCTTTTTAACTTACATTTTTTTTATTATTGTTGTTTTTGTTATTAATAAAGGGTTTTTTTTTTATTAGCTTACATTTTTTTTCAAAATAATTATTTCAATGTTTAACGGACATGTCTTAACTAGATGCATCTCGACATCTAATATCTATGAGAACAAATAACATACCTCTTCTTATTTTTCTTGAGTCAAACTTCATACATCAAATATTGTACTAATATTACAGGCTCTTGTTGTACAATAGAGAGGCTTGTGAAAGTAAAATTAAAAGGTAGAAAGTGATACTAATATGTGATGCTAAGATTGCAAGTATACAATCTATATATCAAAGTAATAAAAATTATCAATCCCACAAGGACTATTGTTTAACTGATAAAATATCTTTCTTTATATTCAACTTAGACCAAAAATATTATCCTTGGGTTTAATTATCTATTAAAAGTAAACAAAAAGATATCTATGAATGAAACAATTAATAATATGAATAGACTAAGACAACCTTTGATCCAACCTACTCCTTTTATGGAAGATAATAGTTAAAATTAATTTAATTCTCAAGTTTGTTTACGATAGAATTCCCAAATATAGACTAGACCTAATTCCTTAAGGAAAAGTCCCTAAATTCCCTTGTGATTTTAACAAACAAAACTGCATAAAACTGTTGTGCAATTCTCTAACTTTTAAAGGCTAGAAACCACACAATAGAAATCAAATCTATTCCTAGTCAATTTTACTATGTGTTATTATCACGTTCTTCTAATTCAAGCTAGTCTCTTTCGATATATAGGCTAAATCTAATATCATGCAATTATTGATTAGATAATCACAGGCATTAAGAACAAGAAATAATAATAAATAGGGACTCGAGATTAATAGAAATAATAAATTAAACTACGAAATCCATAAAAGTTTCGCCCTTCACAAAAAGCCTTAGTCACGATAAAATCTAGCTACTCATAGCTAGAATATAGCACATAATTGTTTCTAACATAAGAGAGAGAAAGAGTAGAGAGAGTTTTGCTGGGTTGCGTAAGTCTTCAGGTAATCTATAAATTCCCCCCCCCCCCCCCTAATTCTCTTCTAATTCCTTATTTATAGAGAACATAATTAGATCTCTTTGACTCTTCTAAGTTCTTATTTATACAGAATATATAGAAGTCTAATATAATTAGATCTCTTTGACTCTTCTAATTGAGCTCTGATGTCTTCTAGTTTTCTTGATTTCTCCAATGACTTTATTTTGTCTTTATCTTCTTCAAATCAGATATATTCCAATATTCTTGATATCTTGATATATCTTCAGCATTATTGATTATTTTATCCCTACAAAATAGAATATGAAATAAATAAATTTTGTTTCGATCAAAACATATTTATCACTGCATTTAATCACAATTAAGGATAAATATATCAAATAAAGTCTATATATTTTAGATATATCAACTCCCTCATACATAACTTTTTGCTTGTCCTCAAGCAAAATTGTAGAATAGGAATCATAACCAAAGTTAAATAAAGAGCAATGGATAATCATCTAATCAATCATATCATAATAAATATCTCACTATTTCTCACATCTCAAAAATTTTGAAAACAAATCATCAAGATGTATCAAACTAATTCGATCCCAAGAAAAAAAGAGTCACTCCAGCATGATGGAGTATTTATTTATTTTATTAATTATTTGGGCCATTTTGTTTTAGGCGCAATTTATTTAGCTTTTTTTTTTTTTTTTTTTCGTTTTCTAGTCATATCATTATTAGGGTTTTTAGAATGTTTATATCAAGGCCCATGATTTAGGCCTATTGATTTAGGAAGTTCTTGTAAACCCTAAGCCTATAAATAGGCCTTATTAAATCAAAGATAAACGACTTCGGTCCAAGAATATTGATAAGAGTTATCTCTCTTTCTTGAACTTATCAAATTCATCCATGGCATTCATTACCGACTTATCAAACGGAATTTTACAGTCGTTTGTGGCATCCTACTTGACTTGTCAAACGGAGTTCGCAACCATTTGTGACGTCAAATCATCATCCTTGCGAATGACTTATCAAAGAGTGATTAACCTTTGTGGTGTCTTCAATATCAGGGTTTTAAGGACTTAGTTTCCTTAAAGTTCTCATCTTTAACTGTACAAGTTGGTTTTCTAGCATTTCGGGCACATAACAGATTGATCAGCGGGTTCGCATCATTTGGTATCATAGCCAAGGGTTCTAGAAACAAATATATATCCATTATTTACTTTGTTTTTCGATTCCTTTTTTATCATTGTTTCTTTTCCATCTTTCGTTTGTTTTTGTGTCTTTGATTCTTTGAATTCTTCATCTTGTTGAGAGCTCTTTCTTTAAAACAGTATCTACAATTGGTCTATAAGATTTAGAAAACTCCAAATTATATTTAGTGATCTACAAACCAAATTCTAATATCTCCTATTTATTCTGTATTATATTAGAGATAAGTCTCCTCTTTGAGATAACTGTTATCTCTAAATTATCTTTTGCCTTAAAATATTTTGATTAGGATTCTACTGGAACAATGAATTATATTTAGATTAGGATTCTATAAGAACAATGAACTATATTTTGATTAGGATTCTATTAGTACAATGTTTCATGATTTGAGGGACAAATCCTTTTCAAGAGGAGGGGCATGATGTGAATCATGAAACGACTTTGGAGGATATTATGGTTTTAATGGGTGACACAAGTCCAAGAATAAAAGAGTCTAACAAGCATGGTGAATATATTTATTTATTTCAAGTCTTGCATGCCAATTTGGGCCTATTAGATTTAGGTTTTCCTTTTATTTTAGTTTTCTACTCTTGTCATTATTAGGGTTGTTAGAATGTTTATATCAAGGCCATTATTTAAGCCCATTGATTTAAGAAGTTCTTGTAAACCTTAAACTTATAAATAGGCCTTATTAAATCATAAATAAATGATGCAAACCCAATAGACGACCTGATCTAGGATCCTGCGGATCAATATGTCATCTGCCCAAAACGCTAGAAACACAAGTTATATGATTAAAGATGAGAACTTTAAGGAAAATAAGTCCTTAAAACCCTAATCTTGAAAAGGTTAATCACCCATTTGATAAGTCATTCTAGAGGATGGTGATTTAACAACAGAAACGGTTGTGAACTCCGTTTGATAAGTCAGGTAGGACACCACAAACGGCTACGAAATTCCGTTTGATAAGTCGGGTACGAATGCCTCGGACGAATCCAATAAGTTCAAGAAAGAGACGTAACTCTTATCAATAATCTTGGACCAAAGTCATTTATTTCTGATTTAATAAGGCCTATTTATAGACTTAGGTTTTACAAGAACTTTTTAAATCAATGGGCCTAAATAATGGGCCTTGATATAAACATTTTCCAAACACTAATAATAATACTACTAGAAAACTAAAATAAAAAGAAAGCTAAATCAAATGGGCTTAAAACAAAATGACCAAAATAATTAATTGGAAAATTGGCATAAATAGTCCCCAAACTATGGCCATTTGATGACATTGGTCCCCGAATTAATTTTTTTGGTGACATTGGTCCCTGAACTATGTTGAATTGTCTGATATTTATCCTTTTGGTTAAATTTTTCTGTTAAGTTACTGTTTAAGTTTTTTTTTTTTTTTTTTTTAAAAAAAGAAATTGTCCATGTGCATTTTGGTCTTTTTACTTGAAAAATAAATAGAAAGAAAACGGTCTTCTTATTTACAGAAAAATTTAACCAAAAGGACCAATGTCACACAATTTAACATAGTTCAGGGACCAATGTCACAAAAAAAAAATTAATTTAGGGACCAATGTCATCAAATGACTATAGTTTGGGGACTATTTATGCGAAATTTGCCTAATTAATTAAATAAATAAATACTCCATCATGCTGATGTAACTCTTTTATTCTTGGGCTTGACTTAATTTGACACATCTTTGTGGATCTTGATTCTTGGGCCTCCACGAATTTTCTTTAGTCTAAACCTCTTCAATTAGTCCATTAAGTGCTTTTTTGAACCTCTTAGCAGAAGATCTAATCATTGGCCCACATGAAATTTGCATTTGATCTCTTCTTGCACTTGTGTCACCCTTAAAGTCATGATATCCATGTTATCCTCCAAAGTCGTTTTATGATTCACATAATACCCCTCCTCTTGAAAAGGATTTGTCCTCAAATCATAAATAATTAAACTAACAAAATCCTATCTAAAATAATTTAAAATAAAGATAACTAAGAGATAAGAGATATCTCTAAGAGGAGAGTTATCTGTAATATAATAAAGAATAAATAGGAGATATTAGAATCTGATTTGTAGATATCTAAATCTAATTTGGAGTTATCTAAATCTTGTAGAGCAGTTGTAGATATTGTTTTAAAGAAAGAACTCTAAACAAGACAAAGAATTCAAGGAATCACAGACACTAACACAAAAGAAAGATAGAAACAAAACTACGACAAATAAAATAAAACAAAGGATATATAACTTGATTCTAGAACCCTTTTTTTGATACCAAATGATGCGAACCCAATAGACGACCTGCTCTAGGAACCCGCGAATCAATTTGTCATGTGCCCAGAACGCTAGAAACACAAGTTATATGATTAAAGATGAGAATTTTATGGAAATTAAGTCCTTAAAACCATAATCTTGAAGACGCCACAAAGGTTAATCAGTCCTTTGAAAAGTCATTCATGAGGATGATGATTTGACGCCACAAACGGTTGCGAACTCCGTTTGATAAGTCATGTAGGACGCCACAAACGATTGCGGAATTCCGTTTGATAAGTCAATTACGAACACCACGAATGAATCCAATAAGTTCAAGAAGAGAAATAACTCACATCTTTAAAAAAAAAAAAAAAACAAACAAAAAAAAAAATTCTTTCTTTCTTTCTTTGTCGTCAAGTTATTCATCTTTTCAAATGTATTCCTATCCTCCTTTTTTTTTCTTTTTTTCATCAACCATAAATTTCTCACTCTTCATAAAAAATCTTCCGACAACTTTCAAAAGAAATGTGGGCCCTACATTCTCTTTTAAAGTTTATAAGGGTAGAAAAGTTATAAATAAATGAGGCTAATGTCAAAGAAAGTTGAATAGTTATGTAACTATTCTCGATTTAGGCTCAAAAAGGGATCTAGGGATTTATTGTAATAAGGTAGGTATATAAAAGCTCAAACGGGTCAAAGAAGGCCTTATGTCATCCCCAAGTCGACTAATTAATCTTATTATTTTGCCTCAAACATATAAAGAAACAAGTTCTACTGTGCAAAAAATAAAGTTAACCAAAAGAGTCATTTATCCCATGGTAAAATCCAAAAGAATCTTACAATATTTTTTAAAAAAAATTATGCAAACAAAAAAAAATTCAAAGAGCCTAATACCTCATCAAGATCAAAGTAAGTATAAACTCAATTAAACATCTATAATTTCACATACCAAAGTCACTAATCAAGAATTTTAATAAAACAAAAGATGTGATGAATAATAAATATATCAACATAATTAATTAATAGATAACTACCAAAACTCCATACTAAATTATGTCGATGAAAAAAAATCAATTTGAAATTATATCCAAATATATTTAATATTTTAAGCTCAAATAATATCAAAAGATTAAATAATTTATTCTATCCCCCACATTTAAAATTCACATTGTCCTCAATAGGAAAATAAATGAATATGAATTTAAAAGAGAGAGTACTTCCCTTTCGTTTGTGTACATGAACCAATGGGGTGATAAGTGATTGGTGACCCTTGGTCTAAAGAAGTAAAAGTTTTCTCGTAAAAGTTTGAGCACCTAAAATTAAGTCCAAGAGAAGAATTAATGAAAGAGAAAAAAGAAAAGAAAAATTATAAAAATTATAAATTATAAAGAAAATAAAATAAAAATAGTTCTCATTTATAGTCTCAAACTTGACTTCCTTTGTTATTATTTATGGTGGAAAATAATGGGATTGAAGATGCATGTTCTTCAAAGAACATGTATCCAATATCTTCTTTTACTTCTTCACAACTTTTTGAAATTATACTCCTTTTATCTTCCATTCCCGTACTTCCTTTTGAATTTTTCCATAAATAGCAAGAACTTTGTTCAAATTTAAGATCATTTGGAGGTTTTTCTATTCTTATTAGCTTAGTTTCCTCTTTATCCAACTTTTGAGAACTCCTTAACTTCTCTATATAAAAGTTATCCTGCAAGGAATTCTCAATTGATTTGTTAGTAGAGTTAACAAAATTTATAAATTCATTACAATGAGGAGTCCTACCACAATTACTAGCATTAAAATCACACTTTTCACTATAAAAAAAAGTTGGCAGATTCGACGCCTACCAAATACGGCGGTTGCAAACCGTCGTTTTTGGTTACCAGATACGGTGGCTTCGTGGCTGTTGTTTTTGGTGGACCAAATACAACGGTTCGTCCCTCAACCGTTGTTTTTGAAAATTTTTTGGAAAACGTGTCGTCTAAAACGGCGGTTTTGTGAACCGTCGTATTTTGTTTGGCAAATACGTCAGTCTTGGTGACCAAATACAATGATTTTATAAGTGTCGTATTAGGTTAGGTAAATACGATGCTCCTAGTTCAACAAATACAGTGGTTTTGTGAACTGTCGTATTTGGTTTGGCAAATAGGGCGGTCTTGGTGACCAAATACGACAGGTTTATAAGTGTTATATTAGGTTAGACAAGTTTGACGCCTCATTTGAGCAAATACGGTGGTTACAAAGCGTAGTTTTTGCCCAAAATACAAGTTTATAACTTCGATCTATATTCTTATTATATCATATTGACTTCAACTTTTATATATTTTATTTTTAATATATTTGTAATAAATCTAACGGTTAGATTAACTATTTGATTTTTATAAAATAAAAAAATGTGTATATTTTGATATTAAAATTACGAAAGTAGATGGATGACACAAGAAATAGTATCAGATTTGCTTCAAATTTTGTAGATTTTATTTTTAATATATTTATAATAAATGTAACGGTTGGATTAAATGTTTGACTTTTATAAAATATAAAAATGCATATATTTCGATAAGAAAATTACAAAAGTAGATGGATAACACATGAAATAGTGTCAGATTTGCTTCAAATTTTGTAGATTAAATTTTTCTTATGTTAACAAATCTAACGGTTAGATTAAAATTTTAATTTTTGTAAAATAAAAAAAAAAATTGTAAATTTCGGTATTAAATATAGAAATATAAGTGGATGACACCTGAAATAATATCCGATTAAAATAAAATTTTGTCACTATGAATAATTTATATACATGGTCATATCCAACGGTCGGATTAATTATTTAATATATATAATAAGATGTTTCTTATATATTTGAATTTGATATATACACTGTAACTTATACTTATGAAATGTTATACATTTGTATATGAAATGATTAAAGTTTTTTCAATTATTACTATCAAATTAGATATATAATGATTATTACACTATTTAAGTGTTTAAAAATAATTGATTTAGTAAAATATACCCCAATCTTAAACCCTAAAATACCCTAAACCCTAAATAATAAATTTTTTTTTTAATTTATTGGACTCAAAAACGATGGCTAGGCCCAACCAGAAACAGCGGTCAGGCCGCCGTTTTTGGCCCAAAATAAATTTTTTTTAAAAAAAAAGGCGATGGCCCAAAATAATTTTTTTTTCAAAATAATGGGTCAAAAATGATAGCCCGGCTCAATCAGAAACAGCAGTTGGGCTGCCAGTTTTGGCCCAGTTACAATTTTCTAAAAAATATGCCCAGACCAGGCGGGTCTAATATCAGTCGCGCCACTTTGTGATGTGAAAAATTTTCACATTTCCCCCTTTATTTTTCACATTACCCGCCTATTTGTTTACCCGCTATGATTCTTGTTTACTTTACTTTTGGAACACACCTTCAGCAGACTACCAAACACATACCCAACCACTCTCTCTCTCTCATACCCGGCACATCTGCACTCTGCCTCTTCCGGATCCTCCCCCTTTCCTTGCTTTGGATGAATTCTCAGGTTGGATTCGTCTCTATTTCCTTTCCTTTTTCTTTTTTCTGCGTCTCAACCTTTTTTTCCCCCAAATTTTGCTTACAAAATCTTTTATAATTTCTTCACATTACTAGTTACTGCTCCTGCTGGATTTTGCTAGTGCTGGAATTTTCTCTCCGGTGACGGGTCCAGGTGCTGAAAAGAAAGCCAATGGAACTGAAGCTGACAAAGATCTTCACATGTTTGTTTGGAGCTCAAGCGCATCACCTGTTTCTGAAGGAGGGCTCCATGTCTTCAAGGGGGGAGATTACGGGAATGAAGTTAGGGTTAGTGCTCACCCAAAAGGTTTGCTTTGCTTGGCTATTCCCATTTATTTAAGATTCCCAACTGCGCAAAACCCTAGTTTCTGAGAGCGAATGGCTTGTCGAGAGAGAGCTAATTTCTTCTACAGATTTTGTAGCGGCCTCCTCTCTTTCGTTTGACGATGAAGGTACCCTTGTGCACCTAGTTAATGGAATTCGTTCCTCTTTCTCAGTTTGATATCTTTGTTTTATGACAACAATTATTTAATCTTTTTTCTGAGTGATTAATGATTTTGTTGACTGTGTATCTATTTGTTTATTTTAGTTTAACATCACGAATCAAATAACTGGTTGCCAGAAGAAGCTGGAGAGCGATGATGATCAGAAACTGTATGTATCTGTTCTTTGTTTATCCTTTTTTGTCTTTTTTTTTCAGCATTAGTAACTTGTAATTTGCTAATGTTTTTGTTATCTCACTGGTGCCTGTCTCTGCGTATTTCTGTGCTCAATCTAGCTTAGTATGTTTTTCAGGAGAGCAATGCGTGAGATTTGATTGCGTTCATTTCCCGTGTTTAAATCTGCTTATTATGGTGTTCATTAATTTTCTGTTATTAATTGTTCCATGATCCGTGTCTTCTATCTATATAGTCCACAGTTTTTATGTTATTGTTGTTGGCTATTACTTTATTACAAGAAAAGAAAGTTAATTTATTGTTTTGTTTATGTCAGACTATTTTTGTTTTAAGTAAAGAAAGTTAATTTGTGCTTTTTAGTTATTGTTCTTGGTTATTATTGTAGCATGTCTTAAAAGTTTAGTTACAGTTTTTTTATGTTTATACTTCATTAGTTTTGAGTTAAACTAGTTGTTTAGTGAATTACATAATAATGTTTATTCTATAATACGTGTTTCTTTGCGTTCATCTTGCATGTGTTTTGTGTTCTAGTTGTCAACATGGTGAGGAAGAGACGTACTGAACTTCCTAGTGAGGGCCAGAGTTCTGGTTCTCAAGAAACTGCTGGGTGTGGTGCTGGTGGGCAATAGCAGCCACCATTGCAGCACCAGCAGCACGATGGATATCATACTGGGGGAGGAAGAGGGTGGACACCACAGCATGGTGGTTATGCAGGATGATACATTAAAAAGAGCTGTTGAGGCTTTTAAAGGGAAGTCCTAGAAAAAAATAGGTAATATTCTAATTATGTTGACCTATTATTAATTGTATTATCATTATTTACTTGAAAGCTGACATTCTCTGTGCATTTCTGATGGAACTAGAACTTGAGTGCGTTAAATTGAGCATGGCAACATTCATTTCTGTTTTATAGCTCCATGAACTTGTACAATTTAACATGCATAACATGTAACTCTGCTAATGTACAACTAGAAATATGCTGCTATTGTTATATTATAGTAAAGAAATTTCATTTTCTTGTGGAAATGATAAACTGCATAGGAAGAAATAAAAGATAAATTGCAAACAGATACTTCCATGGTGAACTAATAGTATTTGCAGTAACCTACCATTCAATTGTAGCTGATAAACTTCATTAACTCCTATCATCACATAGTTCTGTTCTTTGGAGGCATGGAAGGGATGGGGGGAAGGAAATATTTGGGGCATTAGAGGGATTGTAGAGAGATATGTGAGAATAGCCTGTTTTTGCCCGTGCTTAACTAGAATGCAGAATACACTTTATTTGGGAAGCTAACTACTTCAAAGCAAACTGTTTCACGAATGTCTGCTTTACTGCTTTTGTAACTGGCAAACTGTCTATGTAGAGAGAGAGAGAGAGAGAGAAAGAGAAAATCTCCTACAAAATTTTAGAGGTTTTATAGCATAACGTTAGTTCCATCATTGATTCAACAACATTTGTGGTCCTTCAACTCAATGTTTCAGAAAATTTTAAGTGTTTTTCCTAAGCATACTGGAAACCAACATAAAAGCTCTCCAACTTAATCATTGGTGCATAACACTCATAGCTAGATTTCATCCTCTGTTTTTTGTCCACTGTAAAAGTTTTAAAAGGATTTATTAATTTTTATGGATCAAAGAAAATTGAAGAGTAATTTTTTTTTCATATATTAAGAAAAAAAAAAAAAGAATAGTACAAGCTAATAAGATCACTTCACAAAAAAATTTTGGAAACTGAATTTTCTCATTTTCCATGAAAAAATATATAATATTAGATATAAAAAAATCGTGATCTTAATTTGTACAATTTTAAATAGGATTAAGTAAAGCAAATTATCTGTACTAAAGATTGATATATTAAATTACCTTTCTTGTTTCTCTTGATATGAGTTTTAATAATTTTTCCGACCATATTCCACCTGCTATTTTAGATTTACCAAAATTAGAAACTTTGAATTTATTGTATATCTCTAGAAGGGACACATCCAGTACTTAGATCTTTTAAAATATTCTCTAAGACATTGTATAAGACATCACCAAAAATAAAATACATATCAATTTAATTAATTTCAAAATTAACATGGTTAACGACCTATGTTAAGTCAATATTTACATGATTATCTTGCCAGTTGCTGCCGTTATTTAATAATGACTTGCAAGCTTGGAAATCCAATCAGTTTCCTGCCACGAAGAAGTTAATATTATAAGTTATTTTTTAATAGGACATTTTCTAAAACAGTGAGATCTAATAGGATATTTTCTAAAACATTATGTACGATGCATTTCAATTTAATTAACTAAAACATTAAGTAATTATTTCGATTAAATTAATATCTATAGTGTTTTTTTTTTTTTTTTAATGGTGGTATCTGGGACCTGTCTCAAAATAATCCACCAAGAAAAGTTCAATAGTGCGAAGATATCTCGAATTGTGGAACATCCAGCAAGCCAAAAGGAAGGAGAGATTCGATCCTAAACCTCTTGGCAAGCAAAGAGTCTAAGAGAAGAAATTTGACCAACATGCCTGAAGAAATTCTTCATATTTATAGTTTTTTAAAAATAAAAATTACAAACGTATTTTTAATTTTTTAAATTGATGAAAATACTATTTGTTATGTCTTTACAAAATATCTATTGTGATTATAATTTTTGGTTTAAAAAAATTATAAATATTAACTTAATTAAAGTATTTATTGGAAATATTTTATTAGAAATCTACTTAGAAATCAATAAAATAACTAAATGGAAAAAAATTAATAAATAATTTAGAAATAATGAATTTAAAAACAAAGAGTCTAAGAGAAGAAATTTGACCAACATGCCTGAAGAAATTCTTCATATTTATAGTTTTTTAACAATAAAAATTACAAACGTATTTTTAATTTTTTAAATTGATGAAAATACTATTTGTTATGTCTTTACAAAATATCTATTGTGATTATAATTTTTGGTTTAAAAAAATTATAAATATTAACTTAATTAAAGTATTTATTGGAAATATTTTATTAGAAATCTACTTAGAAATCAATAAAATAACTAAATGGAAAAAAATTAATAAATAATTTAGAAATAATGAATTTAAAAACAAATAATTAAGACCAAATAAATTGAACGAGTTTAGAGATTAAATAGGGTAACTTAATAATTTTCCGCACTATATATATATTGAGTAGCTTCTTTTTTTGTTATTATTTTTTTTTCGTGGATAAGGATAAGGATAAGGAAGGCTTGGTTCTAGATAATTTTCCTCACTATATATATATATATATTGAAGAAAACATATAGTGATCAGAGTGAGAAGCTCTGTCTCATTAATTTTTTATTAAATTAATTTTTTATTGAGTGGGAAACAATCCTTTTTTTTCTATAATTTATAATTTTTTTTCTTTTAATTTTGAAGACTTTTGCTTATGACATGTCACGATTTTATGATCTCTCGGATCATAAGAGAAACTATTACTCACTAAACTAAACTTTCATAACCTGATATTTTATAATATGAATTACAATATTTTTATATAAAAATTTTAATGATCATTCAATTCATGTATCGAAAGCCAAGCATCATTTTGAAAGCAATGAAATGTCCAATTCCACTTTTTTTTTTTTTTTGTAATAATAAAATATATCTTGTAATGATAAATATTGTTATAAGTTATTGCAATTTGAACTCATGGAAAAGGTAAAAAATTAAAAAAGTTTTTCTTAATTGGCATATAGTAAGGAAGCTCAAAAACTTAATACTTAAAGTGCATTGTCTTTATTTATTTATTTATATATAAAAATATGATTTTGAAGATTATATTCATATTACAATGTTTAGCTATATATTCTGTATTAATGTAAATGGAAGGATTAAATCGTAAATTAGACCAATAAATTGAGGATTAAATTATCTAAATTAAGGGAACAAAAACCGAAATTTGTGAATTTTCCTTTTGCTTTATATAGACTTCCACAAACTAAACTAATCTCATTCGCTAGACTCTGACTTTTACAGTGGCCCTTAAATTATCAAATAAAAAATATTTATTTTAAGACTTCAAATAGTATTTCCATCTAATATGTGTGGAGGAGTTTCTTCTTGCACTCAATCATACAAGTAAGCTAATCAAATGACTAACAAAGAAAAATGTAATCAACACTTGACCTTTCGTCATATTTAATGTAATTTGAATTGGGAACGAATTAAAGAAATGGACCTAATTAACAACTCAGTCCACACGCATCCTTGGAATATATATATATATAAAGACTTAAAATGCAAGCAGGCATGTTTCACTTGATTGAATTCTCTGTTCACACCATCCTCTTGGCCATCGTAAGCACGGAAGAAAGTAAAATGTGCAGTCCATCACTTGTTTATGGACTAAATCAGCGGATTTTCTGTTTCGTTAAAGATTTTTGTACTATGGAGGGAGTCGCAAAGGTGAATGGAAAACTATATAATTCAATTTTCTATATGTCCTTTCCTTAGTTAGTCTTTTTTTTTTTCAATTTTCTATATTTTTTATTTGTTTTTTAAAATCTTCTTTTGTAAGTTAAGTTAATAGTCAACATCCTTTAGACTGAAAACACATTTATATATATATATAAAACAAGACATACAAGGGTCATAAAAAATTAAGGTAGTAGTTTGATTGGTTTGGCTCTCCTGATTTAGCTTTATCTATTTGATTTGTCAAATAAAAACTCTTCAATTTGATTCATTATAAAAAATATTGTGCTACATAATAATCATATGTTATAGTTTCAGAAGTATCATCCCATGATTCCTCTTGAATTAGTCAATTCATATATTTTTTTTTTTTTTTTTCAATTTTTATGGAATTGATAAAAAGATAACGTTATTATTTGTTGTGTATTGTCAAATGTTTAAAAATTATTCGTGGGGAAATAAAATGTTTGGATTCTTAATCACATTAATTCCTTTTTCTATTTTTTTGTTTTTGAGTCAAATTTAATGACTAAATTCCATTTTAATGGCTTTCGACTGATTTGTGGTGAAAATTTGTGTTGAGTTTCAACTTCAATGTCCTTTCAATGACTTGGAATTTAAAATAAGTGGAGTCTTGTATGTAACAATAAAATAAGAAATACTATAAGATAGTTGTTTGATTGGTGTGATTCTCCTTATTCAACTATCTTTATCTAACTTGTCTTATGCTATATATCAATATTGTATTATAGTCTTAGAGAGGTCTTACCCTATTTTATTTAAGATTTATTTTAGTTTTAACAATTAACAATTTTTTATTTTGATCTTTAATTAATTTCTTATTTCTCCAATACATAAAGTCCCCCATACACACACACACACACATATATATATATATATTTCCAGTGGTCGTAATTTGATTTTGGAGAGTTTTAAACTAAAAACTCTTATGGATTTTTTTTTTTTTAAAAAAAATTATTAAATAAACAATCACATCTACTTTTATATATAAAATTAATAATCTTACGATATAATTAATTTTATTTATTTCAATTTATATATTTTTGAAAAATCTCTTACAGTGAATACTGTTTTTGTTTCGTTAGAGATATTCTCTCTTGAGTGGACATGTGAGCCAAGATAGTGTATGATTCACCTTTTTTTCTTTTTTAAAATAATATATTTTTATATTGAATTTTTATATTATTTTTTTTTTTTGATGATCGAATTTTTATTTTTAATAATAACAACCACACGATTGAATGTGATTTTGCAGATTAAAGGAACTCATAATTTTTTAAAAATATAAAAGTAAAAGAATAAAAAAGAGGGAAAAAGGTTTATGTTATATATATAGAAAAATAGTCTATTTATTTTCATCCTATTTAATCTTTTTTTTTTTTTTTTTATTTATCTAATCTCCAAATTATTTATTAATGTATAATTTGTTTCTTTTTTAAGTTTTTAAATAAATTATTAAGTAAAATGATTTTTAATTAAAAAAAATAAAAGGGAAAAAGGGAAACTCAGATAAATTTTCTCACAATTTCTCTCATTTTTCATTATGTACAAACAAATATGAGAGTTTATTTATTATTCTAATTTGTTTTGTATTTATTTATAGTTAAAAATTTATGAATTTATCATTTATCATTTTATTTTTTCATTAAAAATATTTTATTTGAAAATCTAGTTAGAAATCAATAAAATAACTAAATGGAAAAAAATTAATCAAAAATTTAGAAATAATGAAGTTAAAAATAAATAATTAAGACAAAATAAATTGAACGAGTTCAGAGATTAAATAGGGTAATTTAATAATTTTCCTCAGGAAAATTGGTTGGTTTAGTCTTCTAACCATTTTCATTAATTAACATAAGTCCACAATCTTTTTTTTTTAACATGTTAAGTCCTACATCTTTTTACGAGTAGCTTATTAATTCCTTTCGGCCAAAAATTAAAATTTTTTGGCCAAAATTTATCACGTATCTAGCACGTGATGATTTTTTAAGGGCAAAATCGTCCTCTTGAGTATTATAAAGTTGTGACTTAGACTAATTGCAAAATCGTCCTCTTTATACGAAAAAACAGCTTTATAAGACCCTGCAGTGAGTCGAAGTTCATAGCTTTATATTACTCAAGAGGACGATTTTGCCCTTAAAAAATCATCACGTGATGAATTTTGGCTGAAAAATTCAAATTTTTAGCTGAAAGGACTTAACAGGATGCTCGTAAAAAGATGTAAGACTTAATAGGTTAAAAAAAAAAAGATTGTGGACTTATGTTAATTAAAAAAGAATAGTTAGAGGGCTAAACCGTCCAATTTTCCTTTTCCTCACTATATATATTGAATAGTGTTATAAATATATTTATTATATAAATATCCATTGAAAACTCCTATGTCTTATTTACTTATTTGCTCCATAGTCTTTTATTCATAATAAACTCTCATGTACTCTTGACTTCTTTATTTCATAGTCTTTGAGTCTTTTAAGTTTCTACAGTTGTATCTCTATAAATAGAGGGCTTGTAGAAGCATTATTAAGTGATGAATGAAATACAAGATCAATATATTTTCTCTATCTTTCTCTCTTTTTCACCCCTCTTATAATTAGTTTTATAACACGTTATTAGCATGAGTCTCTACCATTAAAGTTTGTAGTAGTTTTCATGAGTCTATCATGCACACCACCGTGAGAGCTTTACCAAAAAGTTTGAAGTTTGATCCAAGAATCTAAAATTTGGGTTTGACTCAAAAACAATAAAAAGGTATGTAATTTTATTTTTATAACAAATTTGTGGTAAAGTCACTAAAAAGATTTTATTTTTAAGTATATTAGATGGTAAGATGCATCTAATTAAGACATTTCCGGCAAATAATATCATTCCGAATAATGATTAAGACATGTCTAGTAGACATTGTTGTTCAAAATAAAAAATGGGACTACCAGAAGATGGTCGTAAGAAAATTTGACTAAAATGGCCGTAGAAAGTATTTGACTACCAGAAGATAGTCGAAAGATATTATAAGAAATTTTTATGGTCGAAATATGGTCGTAGAAGATATTTGACTTTCAGAACATAGTCAAAAGATATTATAAGAACATTTTGGCCACCAGAAGATGCCCATTCTCTTAAAATATAGTATTATAAAGATACGGTGATATGGACAAGAAATATATGAATATTGTTATGATATTTGACCCCAGAAGAGGTCATGATAAATTTAACCAAATATTTTATAACCACCAGAAGTGGAACAATAAAATAGAAAAACCAGAAGTTTTTTAAAAAGGCATAAGTGGACCAAAAAATTGTTAAGAATTTGAAAATTTTTATCGCAATGAATAATAATAGACAAAGTCATAGATATGTGCCTTATCACCATAAGTGGAACAATAAAATAAAAAATCAAAAGTTTTTTCAAGAAGGCACAAGTGGACAAGAAAATTGTTAAGAATTTGAAAATTTTTGTCATCGCTATGTCATAAAAGGTCATTGGTCTCGTAACTATTGTACAACAAAATATTTAGTTGACCTTTATCAAGTAGTCCTTAAAGGGAAAGATAAAAATGTTGAAGTCAATTATGGTGATCTTGATTATAATCTGGATAATGATGTCACTCATTTGGATGCAACTTCCTTTTGCGAAGATCCAGAAGGAATAATTGATCAATTGATCAATGATGGAAGAATCCTAAAATAAAATAAATTTTATATTTTATATTTTAGTTTATCTTATGCAATAATCATGTATATTGGGATTCGAACACACATCCCTGCACACTTGTATTGATTTGAAGTTAGACTTCTTCCATTGCAACACAAATCACATAAGTAATATGTAAATCACATGATTTAATTTTGTTTTTCACCTTTATTTTTTTTTTTGTCATATTTATTTATAGTGTTTTATTTCCTTATTTTATCATGTAGCCCTTTTATTATGATATTTATTGTTATATATATGTTTTAAAGTATATGGGTAAAGATGTATGTCTTTTAGACATTGCAACTACGTATACTATCCTTCAAGATAAGAGGAAGAATCTTATCAAAATATGTTGCATATGTTACTACAAATTTTGTAGCACAAAATTTATTGAATACTCCAGAAGAGCAATTATAATTTTACCAGAAAACTATTTTAATTCCTGGTAATTAATTGAATGTTTTGGAAGAACAATTACAATATTTCATAAAGATATTGACAATGCTATATATTCCACTAAGTCTCAAAGAAACTTGTTGATTTTTAAAGATATTCGTTTTAATGGATATCATGTGGAGACTATAAATGAGAAAACAATGAGTACCTTTATATTATAAGCATTGTATCAAATAAGAAAACTACATTAGAGAAATTGAATGCGTTTTCTTTTGGCTTGTATTACATGAGAATTAGTACAATTAAAACACATGCCACAATAAACTAGAAGTTTATTGATTCAAATACTTTCACTACTTGGCATGATTGGTTAGGGTATCTTAGTTCAAGTGTGATGTGAAGAACTATTGAAAATTCACATGGACATTCGTTGAAAAACCTGAAGCTTTTTTCAATCAAAGGAATTTTCATGTGCTACTCGTTCTCAAGGCAGACTAATCATTAAGCCATCAATAGCTAAAGTTGGAATTGAATCTCCAATGTTTTTGGAAAGAATTCAAGGTGATATATGTGGCCTCATTCATACTTTATGCGGATCATTTTTATATTTGTGGTCCTAATAGATGCATCTAGTAGATGGTCTCATGTATGTTTGTTATCAACTCACAACTTGGAGTTTGCGAGATTACTTGCTCAAATTATAAGGGTACGAGCACAATTTCCATATCATACAAAACGTCTTGTTAATGCTGGTGAATATTCATCTCAAGCATTTAATGACTATTGTAAATCAATCGGCATAAGTGTTGAACATTCTGTAGCTCATGTTCATACACAAGATGGGTTAGCGGAATAATTTATTAAATGACTTCAAATAATAGCTAGACTATTGCTTATGAGAATGAAACTTCTCATTACAAATTATCATAAATTCTCCCTATTTACAATTGGTCAATGGTCAGTAGCCAAATATTTTTTAGAATTATTTTAATATGCGATATATGATTCCACCACAACGCACAAAGATGAGTTTTCAAAGGAGATTGAGAATATATTCTAGATTTGATTCTCCTATCATAAGAGATATTGGAGATCTTATCACAATTCTAATAAATAATAATTCCCAATATTATGAGGAGAAACAAAAATGTAACATGATAATATTGGGAATATTTTGATCACCATACAAAGAAATGCAAACTTGAAGTTTAAAAGATAGTCCCATTGTACAATATGAATTGTCAGATATATTTACTAACCTAAAGAAGGTGACTAAGTCACGTATAACAACTGCAAATGCTCCGTATGGATTAATGTTTTGATAGGACAATCTATCAATGAAATAAAAAAACAAATGAGTCTATGGCATGCCAAAAGCATGGTAGACTAATTGGTTCTCAACGAGCTCATATTAATACTCTAGAAGTGTCTACAGACATAACAAATAGAATAACTCTAGAAGAAGTTCAGGTACCTGGAAATACTAAAATCCCATCTTTAAATAATTATTTGGAACGACAGTATCTGTCGGATCTATCTTAATTAAATATATCTCAGCATCTACCTGATCTGACTTCAAGAGTCACAATTTTTTTCTTTTGAAAATAAAACCACATACATTTTCATTATTCTTGATTCAAACCTCACACTTCAAACTTCAAACTCCAAGTAGGAACTAATAATAGAATCTCTCGTGGCAGAGTTCATGCTGATAGAACGTCTTGTAAAGAGAATATCTGTCAAGGCCTGTTATTAAATTGAATGACTGTTATTGAGAGAATTAAGAATATCTAGATAGTTAGGATATTCACATATAAAATAATATTTATAACATAAATACTTTTTTAAATGAAGAAAGAAAAATTAAGCAAAAATAAAAATAAACATAAAAAAACAAAAGAGGTACGTACTTTATTACCATTTATAAGATTCCAACCCGCAAAACCCTCACATATTGCGCTGTACCAATTTACGTAATAATTAAAAATAAATAAGATCGTTTGACTGGTAAAATGGCAAATTTGTCCTTCTATTCCAAATAGATCATTTAGACTGTATTTGAAATAAGTTTTATTTTGAGAACAATGAGTTTTTTTTTTTTTTTTCAAATTGAGTGAATTTTATTTTTAAAAATGGGAATTTACTTTTTGAAAAATGTAAATTTTATAAGTATAATAAATATCAAAATTTCTACAAAATTTACGATCTTTTCTTGCAGATATATTTTTAGAAGAATATTTTATCTTTTTTTATTTCCCTTTTGTCCATTTAATGATAAATAAACTAAAATAAAATAAACGAATGCTCAAAATTCTAAATTCAAAACTAATATATGTAAAGAAAAAAAAAAAAAAAAAACGAAAAGTGGCACGTTTAACGTTTTATTGGTTTCCAACTAATATATGCAAAACCTTTTGATGTTAAAATAAAGCGGCTCCTTAATGTCAAAATTTATTGAACAAATTATTTACGCTTAAACCAATTTACGTAATAATAATAATAATTTTTTTCTTAAGAAGAACCAGATTGTTTAACTGGTAAAGTGACAAATTTGTCCTCAATTTCTAAACAAATATTTAAAATTATAAAATTTGACAATTTACATAGGAAAAAATATATGACTAATTAGTAAATTGTTTAGGGTTTAAAATTTAAAAACAATTTAGGACTTATCTCACTAATATAAAATTTGTAAAAGCTAAACTTGTCAATTTTTTCCTAATCTTATTTGGATAAATTAGTGATTAATTATCATATTTTAAAATAAGATGTAGCTGAGGAGCTTCTCCTAGCATGTTGGCCAGGTTTCTTCCCTTAAACTCTTGGTTAGTCAAGAGGTCTAGGGGTCGAATCTCCCCTTCCTCCTAGCTTGTCAAGAGGTGTAGGGGTAACCTCACCCGAATGTTTCACAGTTCAAGATATCTTCGCACTATTGGGCCTCCTTGGGTGGATTAGTTTGGGTCGAAAGAGTCCGGGATACCGCCGTCAAAAACAAAAAAAAAAAAAAAAAAAAAAAAAGAAGAAGAAAGCAAAGTGGGGTATTTTTTTTTACCCCCAAAAAATGGAACTTCTATTGATAAAGAAGACAACTTAAAAAGAGCAAAATTATGTGCTTTCATAAGTGGCAATAAAAATCAGAATACGTTTGAAAATAGTAGAAACTCTAGCAGAAACTGAGGGGAGAGTAAAGGAGTCAGCAAAAAGTAGGGAATTTCTCCAGTGCCAGATGGCTGATGACATGAAGGGGCCATGCAATCGTCGATTCTCTTCATAAAGGACATGGAAAGAGGCGGTGATATTCCAGTCAATCCATTTATCAATTGTGTCTAGAGTAAAGAAGCAGCAATAGGAAGGATCTTGTCTAGGAAGAATAAACGTCCACACCTCAGAAGCTCGTTCACTATCACGTAAAGCACGTAGGTGGGACTCCACAAGGCCCTCACAGAATTCACAGTTGTTTGAAGGAAGGATACGACATTGAAATAAATGTTCTTTGGTCTTAAGGCACCCAAGTCCCGCCTGCCAGAGAAAATAAGAAAGTTTAGGAGGTGTTTTGGAGTTCCATAAGGCAATCTAAGATATACACTCATGGTGGGAAGGTATATGGAGGAGAGCTTTTAGAGATTTTGTGGTAAGTGTGCCTGAAGCAGAGAATTTCCAGAAGGGGAGGTCATCAGAATTACACCAAGGAAGCAAAGATTAAGGCGGTGCAGAAGGTCTGTTGAGAGATAGGGGCAAAGTAGATCCATTTTCCAACCGCTGGTATAGTCAAAATAATCAGCTACGGTTTTGGGAATGTCCGCTAACGGTGGGTATAAGAGAGCCAATTCTAAGAGGGGTTGATCAAATAGCCAAAGGTCAGTCCAGAAACGAATCAAACAGCCATTACAAACTTGCCATGATATTTCCTATTGGATAAGGGAGTAATGTTTCAGAATTCCTTTCCAAATCCAAGATGCAGATTGTCGCCGGTGTAAACCATTATCCATATGTTGTCCGTATTCAGTATGAAGGATGCGGACCTAAAGCGCCTGTGGGTTCAACAGAAACTGCCATCCCAATTTGAAGAGATTAATAGTGGTCATGTCCTCCAATGTCTGAAATCCAAGACCGCCCATCTCCAGAGGCGTACAGAGTATTTTCCAAGAAATTGGACAAAACTTAGAACCTTCTTGACGTGCCCAAAAGAAGTTGCGGATGAATCTCTCAATTTGTTGGAAAGTTTGCCGAGGAAAGCAATAAGTCTGGAGGTTGTACCGTGGAAATGCCAACAAGACAGCCTTGACTAGGACAGCTCGTCTAGCCATTGAGAGAGAGTTTTGTTTCCAACCCGCCAGCTTGTGTTGAATTTTCTAGATCAAAAAAGAAATAATGTGAGAACTTTGGCACTTATATAAAAGAGGCATACCCAAATAGATCCCCAAATCTTTGATGAGTTTGATATTAAAACGTTTGGAGAGATTATGAGCCAAAGACAAAGATGTATTGGGGCTAACATAAAGAGAAGATTTCGATTTATTAATTTTTTTGTCCAGAAAAGGAACAAAAATCATGGAGAATATGATGCATAATATTAGCCTGGAGCAAAGAAGCCTCACCAAACAAAAAAAGTTCATTTGCAAAAAATAATTGTGAAATAAAAGGACAATTTTTTGTTATGGGGAAGGGTTTCTAGTGACTAGGGAGAACTGATCGGTGGATAGACTGTGCAAGAACTTCCATACATAACATAAATAAATAGGGGGATAGAGAGTCTCCTTGTCTAATGCCTCTCGTGGGTTGAAACGGTTTGAGATGATCACCATTCCACAGGAGAGTGAGTTCCGAGCATGATATACTTTCCATAATCAAAGAAGAGTTGTGAGTCGAAGCCAAATGATTTGATCACTTGGTGTAAAAATGGCCAATGGATTATGTCATAAGCTTTTCCCATATCTAGTTTAATTATCATCCAACCCTTTTTACCAAGCTTTCGTCGAATAGAATGAAGGACTTCTTGAATGAATATCACATTATCACACCCCTATCTTTCGGAAATGAAACTGCTTTGATGATCACCAATAAGCATGGGCATGAGGGGTTGAAGACGGTTGGCAATGATTTTCGTAACAATCTTAGCCACAACAATACTAAGTGCTATTGGGCAGAATTGAGCAACCCGCTCTAGACAAGCAATCTTAGGGATGAGGGAGATGAGGACTTTGTTGATTGCCTGGGGAAAAATACCACTGTCAAAAATAGAAAAAATAAAAGAAGTCAGTGAGGTAGAGATGAAAGGCCAAAGCTTTTGATAAACTATAGGTGGAAATCTATCCGGGCTAGATGCTTTGTGGGTCCCATTTGGGAGATGGCAGCATGAATCTCCTTGTGGGTTACATGAGCGTTCAAGCGACTAATGTCTAAATAAGAAATGATGACTGGAAAGAACCAACAAGAGGCATCCATGGGTGTGCAGATTTCCTGTGTATACAATTGAGAATAGTAATGTCAAATAATATTAGCTATTTTATCAGCCTTGGAGGTCCAACAATTATCAAAATTTCTCAATTGAGTAATCCATTTTTTGTTACGACGAATGAGGGCAAATAAGTGAAAAAATTTCGTATTGCAATCACCCTCCCGAATCCACTTCACATTAGAGCGTTGGAACCAAAAAGTTCTTCCTGTTGAAGGATTGTGGTATATATTCTTGCTGAACCTAAAATTCAAGGTTAGACAAAAAGGAGGAAGGATAGGAAAATAGAGATTCTTGAATGCCTTGCAATCTAGCTAA
>JAXGGT010000094.1:13429833-13453714 GCA_035583425.1 Marsdenia floribunda | reverse complement strand
TGATGTACAACTAGAAATATGCTGCTATTGTTATATTGTAGTAAAGAAATTTCATTTTCTTGTGGAAATGATGAACTACATAGGAAGAAATAAAAGATACATTGCAAACAGATACTTCCATGGTGAACTAATAGTATTTGCAGTAACCTACCATTCAATTGTAGCTCATAAACTGCACTGCATTAACTCCTGTCATCACATAGTTCTGTTCTTTGGAGGCCTGGAAGGGGGTGGTGGGGAGGAAATATTGGGGGCATTAGAGGGATTGTAGAGAGAAATGTGAGAATAGCCTGTTTTTGCCAGTGCTTAACTGGAATGCAGAATACACTTTATTTGGGAAGCTAACTACTTCAAAGCAAACTGATTCACGAATGTCTGCTTTACTGCTTTTTTAACTGGCAAGACTGAAGGGATATCTATGAAAATGTTAAACATTTGCATTTATGCAGCTGAATTCTTTCCGGACAGATCAGAAGTGCAGTGCCTACACCGATGGCAGAAAGTTCTTAATCCAGAACTTGTGAAAGGACCATGGACCCAAGAGGTTGGTTGTTACTTTATTTGGTTTTTCTTGATATATGCCCAACTTTTGAGTCAGTATGTCTTATGCTTGATAAGTACCTTCTTCTGTTAGAAACTTCTATTCTATTTATTTGGTTGCAGGAGGATGAGAAAATTATCCAACTGGTAGCAAGATATGGGCCCACAAAGTGGTCTGTCATTGCCAAGTCATTACCAGGTCGAATTGGGAAACAGTGTCGTGAGAGGTAATAAAATAGCATAGTTCCTTGTCACATTTAGCCTTTATATAGCAAATGGATTAATTTCTACCGAATGCATTGATTGCATATACACAAATGAGTGCAAACAGAGGAGTACGTGCATATCATTATCCTGATTTGATGAGGACATCACCTGTGCAATATCTATGTTTACCATCTTTGATTATGTTTACAACTTACATGGTTTGTAGTTAACTTGACTTCTTTGGAACTCTTTAGGTGGCATAACCGTTTAAATCCTGACATAAAGAAAGACGCTTGGACACTGGAAGAGGAACTAGCTCTCATGAATGCTCATCGGGAATATGGAAACAAATGGGCAGAAATAGCAAGGGTTCTGCCTGGGAGGTATATGTCCAGATCTATATTTACATTCCAAAGTGTCTGAAGTTAATGCAGTGTTCTACTTACAGAGAGTTGTTCTCTTAATCTTTAATAAAGTAGGAATTTTTTCTTTAGAAATAGAACAGAAGGATGTTCCATGAAAAGAAGACGTAGGAGCTTCATTAAATTCTGGTTTAAGTATAAAATGCTCTGTTTTGTTTCCATATGCTAGTGGGGGTTTGCACACAATATTTTGCTTGTCTGAAATTCTACTTGAAATTCAGTGTTTATGAGAACCCCTGCCCCTCACAAATTGGGGATAAGAAAGAGGGTAAAGTGATACTGATGAGTGCTTATTTATTCTGAGTGACCATCTTGCTGTTGGCAACTGTATTGACTGACTGTCACCAAGTTCCCTCTTCGTTTTGTTTGATGTGGATGCTGAACTGTGGTTTGAGCATCTTCAATTTAAAAGTTTGAAATGATGCAGGACGCATAATGCAATCAAGAATCACTGGAATAGTTCTCTGAAGAAAAAGCTAGATTTTTATTTGGCCACTGGGAACCTTCCACCAGTGGCTAAAAATAGTCTTCAAAATGGTTCCAAAGATTCAAACATGACACCTTCAAGTGGAAACTTCATTGGTAACTCAACTGGAGGATCAGGCTTGACAGTACTAGCTTCACCAGGAACGGTGGATGGAAGTAAACTAGAAGTAGCTGTTAGAGATGCCAAAGAGATGGTAAATTCATTAGAACATATTGGTGCTTCAACTAGTCACTTACAGAATGAGTCTTCTGAGTGTGAAGGTTCTAGGTATGAGGAGCCTTTACCTCAAGTAAATTCTTTGGAAAATGATCCCAGATCAGCTATCAAGTTTGACCAAGGCAGAACGAATAATGAAAATGGTGAATATGAATTACCTGAAAGATCATTACATTCCACAGTTGCAGAATATGGTTCCTTGTACTATGAACCACCAAATTTGGAAAGTTTAATGCCTTTGGATTCAGATATTCGAAGTGTTTGTTGGGTGCAGCATGATTCTAGTTGTAGCTCAACAGTCTCACCAGTTACCTTTTACACACCACCCAGAGTGGGAACTGACGGATTATTTACACAAACTCCTGAATCTATTCTGAAAATAGCAGCCAAAAGCTTCCCAAATACCCCTTCTATATTGAGGAAGAGAAAGGCTGAAATTCAATCTTCTATATCATCTAGCAAAGTTGGAAAGGCTGACGAGGATCAAACTAACAGTTCCAGGAGATCTTCTCATGGAAGTACTTGTGATGATGAGCTAAATGGTGGCAAAACATTTAATGCCTCACCACCATACCGATTAAGATCCAAAAGGACTACTATTTTCTCTGTGGAGAAGCAGCTCAAGTTTTCGTTCAACAGAGAACAAACTGAAAATGATTCCAAATCTGGTAGTTCAACTACTAAGGATATCTCTCTGAACTTGAACAATTTACAGACATCAAAGATGGGCGTGACATAGACTGTAGTGGTAAGTGCTTCATTGAGTTTGCTTCTTAGCTGAGTCGTGTTGTTTTGTTATGTTTTTTTGGTGAAAGTGCATGATAAGTTTCTATATTTCTTACTCTATTTATTTTCACCCATCACTGTCTTTTCCTGTCACTTGTGGCAAAGTAAATATTTCACATTTGCTGTCATTCTGGGTTTTAAGAATGTTCTCCAAATTGTCTAAATATATGGTTCCATGTCTATTTCAGAAGATCACGTTGTTTACAGACTTAAATCACTTTTTTCTTCTTACTTTCTTTGGTTCCCATTGGCAATGACTTATCTGCCGTGTTTGATTATAGGACCCTCTAAATTTTGCAACTGATTGGAGTGGAGAATTCATTAAACAACTAAGTTTGGCTCAATGTTCATTCTGGTGGTTTATCGACCCTCCTTTCATTGACAACTAGCTAGAGATGATATCTTCTAACTTGCAAATGAAACAAATAATTTGCCCTAAATACGTGTCTAATATTTCCAGCTGTTTGATCAGTTTGCGGTCAAAGATGTCAATATTTTAAATTGAATTTTAATTCAAATATTAGAGTTTGGAGTTATTGCTTGGGTTAGATTTTATGAATCAGGATTACTTAAAGAAATGAACACAAGTACACATTGAAGTTCTTTACATCAATTATCTGCTTTCTTCCTCGCTCATCTTCACCTTAGGAATATTCAGAGGATTCTGTTTCTATCCATTCTCACTTCCTTTTATTATTGGGGCTATATGGTTACTCCTGACTGCAAAATTTTGCTCAGTTTTACTATTGTGTGCTTGTATACTAATGTTGTGATCCTGATCTTTTCTTCAAATCTGATGTTCTTGATAACAGTTTTAAAAACTTCATTCGGTTCCCTTGTCTGGTTTTCGTTTTTTTTTTTTTTTTTTTTAAATCTTGGTGATCAGATACGAAGAAGATTCTCAATCATTCGTAAAATTAGCCGCGGTTTTTAGAGATCCTGATTCCAGAGGGTTACAGGTGGCAGGTCGACACGTAAGATTCCTATATTTAATGTTAGAAGCCATAACCTCGGTGTATCAGCCCGCTAACTTGATAAAATTCAGCCACACCTTCAGAGGGGCAGAAGGGCCATGTAGATCAGAAAGTGGAAATATTCTGGTTTTCAAGATTTAGTGGTCGTTGTATAACAGATCTTGTACAGAAATTCACTTGGAAGGATTTTTTTCTTTTTGTTTTTTTTTTTTTTTCCGTAAATTAATAATATCTCACCTATTATTGTTGGGGCACAATAGCTAGCTGCGGTGAATTCATTTAGTACCCTTTTTCTAACACCTTAAAAGTAGGTTGTCATGAGTCTAAAATATTTGGAGATTCAATTCTAAAAATATGGAATATGAGTTTAATTTTTTCCAATTCTAATTTATCCGTAATTAAAAATTAAATATTAATTAAGTTCAATTACAAAGTTATAAATATCGTAAAATTAAATATAATATATTAGTCATGGTATTCAAGTATTTGAATTTCTTTCTTTTTACTAAATTAATAAGAACGTTTTTTAATATATTTTATTATTTATTTTATATTGCTTTTTTTTTTTTCAAAAAATATTTTTTATGTTTTAAATTTTATATTCTTTTTTTTTTTTAAAATTTAATAATTTTTAAAATATTATATTTTAATTTTATAATTTAATTTGTATAAATTATCAATTATAAATATAGTTAAATTATATTTTAAATATTATAACTTATTATAATAATAAATTATTTTATAAGTTATTAAAATATAAATATTAAATTTAAAATAATTAAATTAGTTTTAAAAGAAATTAAAGTTTTAGATAAGGTATACTTGATTTGGACTCGAAACCCTATAGAATATGGTACATAATTTTTGGACCCATCGAATATTGGATAGGACAAGAATCTAAAAATGTTTTTTCAAATTTAAATATGAAACTAGTAATTCTCATCTCGATTCAACTAGCGTAATTAAAAATCCCCAAAATATCCCTGAATATCATTTTCTGCTGTTGGCCAAACACAAGATTCTTATTTTTCGTTGAATTGAACTACTATTGTCATTAACTATTTAAATATTATCATGGATAAAATATATATGATTTTATTTTTATATTTTAAATAAAAAAGGAAATAATATATATAAGCTCATTTCATTTTATTATAAATATATTTCATTAACTATTTGAAAATTATCATGAATAAAATATTTATAAATTTTTTTTATATATATTTTAAATAAAAAAGGAAACAATAATATATAAGCACATTTTATTTTATTAAAAATATACATTATATTTTATAGTCAAAAAAGTATAACTCAATTAATAACAACCTCACTTATGATAAAAAAAGTCATGAGTTTAAAATATAACAGAAGCAAAAATACCTCAAATTTTAAAAAATATATATATACATTATTTTTTTTATTTCAATATATATATAGTAATTCTTAAACAATTAAAAAATTATTGATGAATTATAAGACAATTATATTAATTATGATGCCATTATGTTATCAATTTCAGAAAAAAAAAATAAAAAATGTTATTGACAGCAAAAAATAATAAAAAATTTAGATTGCCATCATGGTCAGCGATACCCTATCCATTAACCATGTGACGGTACATTCAATCTCTCTACTCACCCAGGCCAAGAGGATGAGGAGCTTAAATATTTTCTGAAGCCATCTTAACCTTACCCACAGGGAAAAAATAAAAAAGAGGAAAAAGAATTTGTCATTTTCAAACTCAAATGTAAAACACAAGCAAAGCATGACGGTAAACAAAAAGCATTTTATGTACAAACTGATATGCGCACATCTGTACACATCAAAGTTTTTAATGGGTACAAGAGAGTAGCCAGCTGCCGCCCAGTGTCTCTCCGCTAGAAATGCGAGAAGCCATCTAAATGCCAAGAGTTTGCCCACTGTATCAGTCAACTAGTGAATCCACATGAGGTGAACGGCTAAACAACAGGTAAAAGACGTCAAGCTTTTGCAAGTGCCACCGACTGTGCGAGCAAAACCGAGGTTATCAGCCACTGGAGGCTTACCCAATAGATTAAGGCAAATGGCACGTTCAGAATTCTGAAACCGAGGAAATAGTTGACATCTCCATAGACGAATTATTTGAAACTGATCAAGAGGAGAGAACAAATCATTGTCAGGGGAAGAAGTGCAAGGAAATCAACTGTTGCAGACTTTAACTTTCACAATGCCCAATTCCCATTTTAACTGGGGATTTAATCAGGAACCAACAAAGGCCTCTAAAATGCAATCTTGGTTGTCAAAATTTATATTCATCTCACAATTTAATATGTATGGCAGACTCGGAACAATATAAAGTTCTTTCCTGTAATAATCAAACAAGAAAGTTCTGAAAGAAAACAAAGAGGAGGGGGGGAAGAGGAGTTACAAAGAATGACAACCTTCTCCACATATAAATGCTAAACGAAAAATTATTTACAAGACACCAAACCATGCCCAGTCTAACCTCGTAAACTGTACACATTCTCACGCAAGAGACCACTTGAACCCAGGCTCCTCATTCGAGCCAGAAAGAAGCTATAACTTAAACAGTTATACAATTTCTGCTCTTGGCAAAAGTGACTCATAATTTATTCCACCTGCATCTTTGAAATAAGGAAGTGAGTCAAAGTACTGAATGCCCTAAACATGACGATCATTAACAGGAAGCCTAATATTTTTATTTTTTTTTTTTTTTTGCAGTGATCCAAGATCAATATCAGACCTTCAATAATTAGTATAGATCACAGAACTGCCATCTAAAGCATGAAAAAAGCACCAATAGTTGTATGGCGAAGCACCTTTGAACTCCTATCAAGACCATGGGAAGCAACCTAGAAAATGCAAGAACACAGACAATGAATATTAAGCTTACAGCCACAATAGGTATAATTTTCAGCAAAACCAAACTTATAAATGCAATGAAAGAAATCTCCCGGTAACCCGGTGGTCATTGTTGCCCTTAGCATGAGCTCCAGGCCAAGTAAATTACACCACTTCATTAAAACTTAAAAGGCATTCGCCAGAGTTAAGGTGAAGAATTATGCATTCCTTTGTCTTGTCCACCAAACAGAGAGGAGAGAATGAAACATATAATAAAAAGAACAGTATTAAAGAAATCTGTGTTATTAGAAAACACAAATGTGCTTTATTTCTCTTTGCTTAAAATTATTATCCTTTTATTAGATATGTATGCAAATGTCACTTCCTTTCTTCCCCTTCCTATGATCCTACAATCTCGAACTTGGCTCTGCAGGCATGCTTCCATCAAATTTACCACAAAAGGAAGAGGAGGATAGAGAGGGTAAAATAAAGATAGCAAAAATTTTTTTACCATTTGTGTTAGAGCTGCATAACGCTCTTCGTTCAGGTACAATGGCTTGCCCCGATGCATTTCATTATCCTGCAAGTGTTTGGCAGGACAAAATTTAACTAGATGAACATCACTGGACACATACTCTGCATGTCCTGCTCTGGAGCAGAAAACATAAAATTCTAGACGACATATGTCCACATTCCATACAAGATATCTCCTCGACCCAATATAAAAGGATTTTAAAGCAGCAAATAAGAAACCGGGCATCTGTCACTATTTTGAAAATTGTACACACATTTCCTAGTATCTTCCATTGTGAAAATCGAGGTCTATGAGTAGAAATTAAGCTGCTCCAATGCCATGCATGTACAATAGACCTTGGGAAAGTGTCAAGGTTATGAGGTTATATGCAAACAAGTGCAAAGTTTGCAAGCAAAACCACAGGTCTCACCATCAATCATTCCATCTGATAAGATGGCATTTAATCATGAAGGTGCTCATTTGCTTGACACATCCTAAAGTGAAAATATATATATATATATATATGTAATACATATACACAGATCCACACAAAGAGACGGACATTGATGTTTTCCCAGAGAGAGACCCTAATCCCATTCTGCAATAGCATACCCTGATCTAGAGCCGTCGAACTGAACAATTCGTGAACTGATCTTGTTTTTGTTTGTTAAAGCTAGTTCATTTGGTAATCGAACTCAAACACAATTTAACACGTTTATTAATCAAATGAACACAAATCTGTTCATGAATAAATTCGAGTGTCTGCAAACAATGTACTTAATATATAATATCATATATATTCAATATTATATATTTTTCCCTTAAAAATACAAAATTAAATATATTTGAACTCAAATTTGAGCCAAACTAAAAATATTTGAATTATTTGAATGGTTTGAACTTGACTCGTTAAATTAAACAAACTGAACATAAACAAAAACTGTCCTAAATGAATAAATAATGAATGAAGCTGACAATGTTTTGAGAACTACGCGAATCATGCTTGAACACCTTAGGCTTGATTCGATCCAATTCGTTTACAGCTCTACCTTGTTCTTACAATGTAAGTATGGGAAGAAAAAAAAAATTTACCTCTTCACCGTATGCATCCAAGTAGGGCGAAGGCCAAGGTGCTTGACGAGCAGATCTTTGAAGCAAAATCGAAGTTCTCTAAAATAAGAGAAGAGTGTCTTACATGTAAAAGGTAGACACACAAAAAGGGAAAAGAACAAAATTGACAAATCAAAGTACCATTGAGGACCTAGAAAGTGCAAACATACCCTAATCAAGAGGAACACTCCAGTGCCGGCACCACAGACCATGGCATGGGTTTGACATCCACTTTCCCTTTAAAAGCAAATGTAAGAGTTAAATATGCAAAATCTTCAAGAGTTTTGCCATTAAATAAAGATCTAACACAAGTGGGAATTAACCTGCAGCAAACTCTCCAGCTTGGAGAGCACAGTTTACCACACAATAAGCATAATACAGGCTCTTCCTGGACAGCTCCACAATCAGGACACGGTTGTTTAATATACCTGGAAGACCACAAACATATCAACCAGCACTCAATTCACAACTACATCATTTCTGCTACAGAACAGCCAGTGAACTAACCTTTGCAACAGATCCTGATAGAGATTAGGCAATTGCATCAACCTAAAAGGAACTACTGGGGTAGAGTATAAAACAAAATGTCGATTTTGAACTTTAAGGTCCTCCGAAAAATGACGCAGCCACCTTGATACTACAGAACGTGATACTTCATCATGAACGACTGCATCAAGTGAAGGAATTTTGAAAATCTGCTCAAGCTTCTCAACCTCCACAAACTCCTCCAAGTTGTTCTTTGTATGTTCTGTCATATCATCAGCCACATGATTCCCAAAATTAAAGGGCACTGACATTGAAGAATTTAATAGCCTCCACAGTAATGCACATCTCCTCAAATAAGGAAAGCTCAAACCACGAATGGCCTCCTTAATGCCACCATAACACTCAATGTAGTTCGAATCAAAATGTTGAGAGGATATTTCATATTTCCCTATGAATCTATAGATATCTGAAATAATTCCATCCTTGTATTCTAACTTGTCGATTCCGCATAGTAGCTTCCTGCAACATGTAATTATTGCCTACAAGAATATTAAAGTCAGTCAGCAATTGCTTGAGGTATGGGAATATTGTATCGTCATTGATCAAGAGAAGAATAGCATTACAACCTGCGTTATGGTAACTACATAAAATATATGTACAAGGCACAGAAAGGAGTCCTCGCATGAGAGAAATGGGAATGGAAGGCAGAACAAGGTCCACATTAAGGATGAGAAAGCGTCTTGAGTAAGGATAGGATCTGAAGCTTGTTTCCACAATTGAATGTCAGGATATTGTATTTCTGGTTCCAAATTTTCTAGTATTTCCTGCATCTTTCCTGCCAATTAAAAAAAAAAAGTTTAATCACACTTCCATTAGCCCTCTACCCTTTTTTTCTTTTTTTTTTTTTTTTCCTCTTTGGGGTGTGGGGGTGAGGTTGAGCAGACGTCTAGATCTTTAAAATGGATGCACACACAGATCCAAACTATTTTCAGCTACAAGGACAAGCATATGATGAAGTGAATGGACAATAATACCAGTTTATAAAGGAAGATTTCTTTTCTAGTGCAGCAAAGGCAAGTATATAACTGCAAATCAAGAAGTCATACCTCCTCCTTGATTTATGTATCCAGAATATTCATTTGAAGAAATCCCAGAGCATATTGAGTCTGCAAAGAGCTGGATACCTCTCAACCTTAGGAGGACACTAGGAGAATTCTTCACCCTTGTACTTTGAACAATATTCAGCAGCAAGGATATTATAAACCCACTAGAAGTTTTGAGTTCACCATGTAATGAATCAAGGCTGTATTTAGGAGTTAAGGAGGTTTTCCCAGATCGAGCAGCAATCTCAGTTGAGATAAGAAAGTACTTGAGAGTATCCCACAACATCAGCATGGGGCTAGCTCTGCTAGATTCTGAAATCTTATCTTTTCCAGGAAAGTAGAAAGAAGATATCACACGAATAACAGATTCAAGATTTGATCTTTGCCTTGAAGAATGTTGCAATGGTATAGAGTTCAGAATCTCATCATTTCTAGCAACATCAGCTGCACTTTGCAATAGACACAATGCTTCTGAGATACGAAGTGCATCATCCACTATTACATCTGATCTAGCTGAAGCACCAACACTGTCTGAAGCAGTAACACACTGATAAACCGGTGGCCTAGGGAACCTTTTAAACTCTCCAGGCAATGCGGGGAGGACACAGTTAGCAAACCCACGGCATACAGGACATAGGAACTCTCCCTAATTGATAAAGAGAAGCAAATTCAGAATAATCACCAATAAATGATAAGAAAAGGATGTGATCAGAATGGGTTTTTACCTGATCAGGGTCCACGATATGCCCTCCTTCAAAAACAATTCTTCTAATATACCTGCCAATGAAGAGGGGTAAAATGTTTAAGCTCTACAACCTAAGGCCTTCTGGATAATATCGGTTTCTAAAAATTTGCTCCAGTATTTAACCTAAATTTATGATTTTAACTGTAAAGGATCTATGCAAAATTCTCTTTGAATGTATATGGTAGCATAACTGTCTAGTGTGGAAGCCCAACCAGAAGTCTGAGGTTTAATCCACACCTCTTTCAGATCAATATAGAAAAACATTAGTACAGAAATCAATCACATATAATAGTTAGTGGTCATAAGCAAGTCTTTCTCCTTGATGTTATCAATTCCTTATCGATTTGAGAGGCAAGAAGCCTATTGCCATAATTGAGAGATTAATAGCAATTAAGAACTCACCCATACTTGAAGGAGATATAGAATATATAACGCGTAAAATTTATTCAACTCCAAAGTTTATAATTAGGATTGAGTTTTTTGGTTATTTTTGGCTAAAAGAAAAAAATCATAAAAACAAAAAGACTATCTACCATAGAGAATAGGAAACACCTTTCTCTGAGAGATGATAAATAACGGTCAAGACATCCTTGATGCACAGCATGCCCACAGGAAGAAAGGTAAATCCCATCACAATCTGAGGGGCCAAACCCCTCATATTCTGGAAGTGAGGTACTTCTGTCTGGCTGTGGCTTATTGCTATAAGAGTGTGAATTTACCGATGTTGATGGATTATCAGCTGTTTCTTTTGAAATAGAAGCAATGTATTTCGCCAGCAACAGGGATTCAATCCGGCTGCTTCTTTCCTGGATCCCTCCAGCTACTGAAATGTCCTTACCATGTTCTGTGAAATCTTTCTGCAACAACTTACTAGCCATTTCTTCTCGAACCAGTGTGTATATAAGTTCTTCCACCTTTTCAAGAGAATATGTCGTTCTTTCCCTATTATCATTCAATGTTAATGGTATATTCTTGAGCGAAGGAAAGTGAGCTCCAACATATTCAAGAAAAGCATTAACTTCAGAAGGTTGGCCCTCTGAAGCAAAATCTTCTACTGCACTCTGAATTGATTGTAGCAGCTGAGCCTGTGACTCAAGTTGTGAAGTACATGATTCACTGCCCTTTGGGGATGAAACACTATCTGTTTCTTTGGTAGTAGCCTCATAGTTTTTCTTCAAGGTGAATCCTTGTTCCCATGAAGGGGGACCTCTATCAATGAAACTAAGAAGCTTGGATCTCTTCTTTCAAAAAGACAAAGGTTGAAATCAGAATGTAATGAAGATCTAAGCAAGATTACTCAGAAGGAACCAAACATTCAATGTTGACATAAATTCAGTGAAACCTAAAACAAACAAGAAACAAAATACATTACCTGAAGAAGGATCAAGTAAGACACAGGACGTTTTGAGTTAGCATCATGGCAGAGAGAGCAAATCACTTGGGTAGAATCTACGGAATCACGTCCAACATCAGAATCACACATTTCTTTACCAAATTCTGAATCATCCAAGCCATTCTCAGGAGAAGAATCAATGCTTTCCAAAAACTTGGATTGTTGGGCTCTCATTTTCTCCTGTACAGTAGAGAAAATTGCTAAATGCTGTTAGAAGAGGCAATAACAAGCAGACTACAAGCACCCAAATCTAATAGGTCAACGTTCCAGATAATCATCTATGAATGATGGCCTAAACTAAATATAACTAATCTCAAAAACGAATCTCAACATATAAAGATATCATATAAGTGCTATTATGCAAACTAATACAACTCATTGTATACGTGAAAAAAGGCTCAAATAACCTCAACTATATACTTGGAAAACATTTGTACAGGTCCGGACATCATAGACTGCATGCATGAAACACTTGTGTCACTCTAGTAACATCAGATGTGCATGTGACAGAAGTTTCCAATGCCAGGGGGTTTATTATGCCTGAAATAGATAGGTAAACCTCACTGGCAATACTGTGCAACTACAATCTACTACCTAACCCATTCAGCCAAAGAAACTTTGGTAGAAAATTAGCCAGCCATGGTTTAAAATGTAGTGATGTGAACTCACCAATATTGCAGCTTGTCTCTCCCGAGCTTTTGCCTTTCTCTTATCAACCTCTGAATCAGAAGTGGTATCAACCGTAGAACAAGATCCTGTCAGTTGATTGACCAATTCAGGTGCGAGCTTTTGTAGTTTGATTGTGCACCCAGGTTCAAGCTCACCAAACTTCTTTATTAGAGTTTGAATCAAAGATGAAAGGTTGAAACTGGAAGCTTCAATAAAATTGTTGACCTTTTCCCTCTCATGAATCCTCATCAACAACACAAGAAGAGATAACAAGCTCTGATCACCATGCCTTGCTGTGTAAAATTCTTCTGTGGCAAATTCCAAAATAGGAATCACATCACCCACATAACATGAGCGATTACCAGATCCTCTATGTACACAACAAATATCAAGCGAAAGTGAAAGCAAATGCAGTGCTGTTAAAAGAACGACATCAGGAGCCCGAGAAGCAGTTGATTTTTCTGAGAAAACAGAGTAATATACAGCTGCACGGATAATTTGAAGCACTGTTTTACAAGTAGCAATGCGCGCTATTCCGCTAAGAGGATGATAAATGTTAGACCATCTAGGAAGCTGAGATGTCAGAGCAGAAGTATGACAAAATCGAATATATCTTTCTTCCGCAACTTGCAAATCTCTTGAATTCCAACGAGGATGGTATAAATCCAGTTCCTTCCAATATTCGGATCGCAACTTATACATGCCCTGGGAGAAATATTGGTATGAAGAAAATTAACAATTGATATTTGAGAAAAATAACAAGGTCATTTTCCTCAATTAGTCAGGAGAAGAGGTAAAGGAGGAAAATGGATAAGATAACAGCAAAATAGAATTGCTCACAGAAATACCTGGTTCATTCCAGATGGATTTGAATAAACTGCCACCATATCCAATATCTTCTGAAGTTCGTCAAATTTTGATAGCTCAAGAGGAAGAGATTTCACCAGCTGGCTACGTGTGGCATCTCCGAGAGATAGCTTATAGACTAATTCTCTTTGCAAACATTCAGCAGTTGTTAATCCAGAAAACCGCCTTTCTTTTACTATTTGTACGATAAGTATCAGCATTTCTTGCACCAAAATTGATTCATATCTGAAAATTGAAAAATTAAGACACCACGTGGGGAGAAGATATAGCAAGCCAAATAAATACAAACATACTAGCCACACCAAAATCACAGAAAATTATCCAATCCAGCTTCTCATTTAGGTGGAATACCAAACGAAAAGCAGCTGATTTTAAAATAAAAGTCATGCAAAATATGTTCTAGTTGAGTCTCGAACATAGAAAGAGATTAATTTTGTCAGACGAGCATCAGCATTTCCACTGATTAGCATTAATCCTGGAATTCATCATTAACTGTCTTGTCCATCATAAAAATAAACAAGAAAAATGCAGGTATAGTAACAACTCTTGTACTGATGGCAAACCAATCACCATCACCTCTCATTCAGAAACTGAAAATAACACCCATACCCTAAAACGGGACTTCTATAAAGTTGCAGCGACTTCATCAAAGTTCGGCATATCTTAAAAATTCACTATATTGGGAACTCATTAGCCAATCTAACATGTGAAAGAACCCAACCAAGTACCCATGTTTTCCAATCATAATTTCCCACTATGTTCCTGAATTTGCAGTTTTCTATTTGGCTAAAATCCAGAAATGTCCCAACCACTAGGTAATTTGAAGCAAAGAAGTAAAGAATCTCTATACAAGACACAAACATTTACCTAGCTTATTATTTTGGTTGTTAACATAAATTTTTAAGGTCACAAATATGGGCAGATTTATAAAAATCAATTCCAATACCACCAAGAGTAACTTTCGAGTTTAAAAAAGATAGGCAGCAGTTATCAAAATAAGTTTCGGAAACAGCCCAATGTTGT
This sequence comes from Marsdenia floribunda, assembly GCA_035583425.1. Lineage (NCBI taxonomy): Eukaryota > Viridiplantae > Streptophyta > Magnoliopsida > Gentianales > Apocynaceae > Marsdenia > Marsdenia floribunda. Next base: position 13,439,331 of record JAXGGT010000094.1, on the reverse strand, counting down.
TGAACAGCCAAAGTGAGTAGTTTTATTTGCATACAATAATAAAAAAATTATTCGGAACATGCCATGGATTTTAAAATAATTAGCTCCCAGGCCTACACCCAAGAGAAAAATACACAATGTACACTTTAGATAGGGAAAAGTGGGAAAAAATGTAAAAGTTACCAATGTGTGGAACCGTTTCAGAATGGAAAAAAAAAAAGTTCAAGAAATGGATCACATACTCACTAGACCTCTCAAGATTCATTGAGAGAAAGTCAGATAGCCCAAAACGTTCCAAAATTCTCCGGACACAAAGGTCAGGTGGAGCTAGCGCAGCACAACATTGCAGCAGAAATAGGTCAAGCTCCAAACCTTGTTCAGACCTGCATTGCAAATTCTCCAAAATAAATATGAACAAGTAAATATGACAAGATTAATCATAGATGCACTTGCAGATCACATCAAAATAGAGACTTCACATACCAGCGAACTGACCTATACCACTCACAAGACAATATAGCAGCATCTCCATTTTTCCGCCACATTCCAGCATGAACCTCTGCACAAAACACCCTGATTCGCAGGGGATGCTCCATTACAAACGCAGAAAACCCATAAGGGTGGCAACCCCCCAACATTTGACCAAAAAAGTCTTGATTCATTGCTGATGGAGCATCGTCGGAAGCAGCACTCATCATATTAGGCAATGTAGATTCCCCATAACATCTTCTTAAAGATCTTTGTAAAAGCATTGAGAGTAACCTATGTAATGGGATGTGAACAGAAATTTCCTGGGAACTAACATCATATACAATATCTGGCCAATCCGACAAACTGAGAACTCGAAGGGCTTCTAACTCATTGGCATATTCTCCTTCCTCTGAACCACCGTCAGAACCACCGAGGCCAGCATCTAAGTCAACACCTAAGTTAGAACTACAATGGACATGTGAAGAACATTGTTTAACAGGAATTTCATTTGAACTAGAAAGCTTAGTACCAGTTGAAGAAGCATTGAAAGATTTGAAACTATATCTCCCTCTTCTGAACTTAGCCACAGCTCTCTTCAATGTAAAGAAATTATGGACAGGAGGATTACACAGCTTTGTAGAAAAGAAGCCAAGGGCCGACTCTTTGGTGTCATCTACTCCAAGCCAACTCTCAATAGCTCTCAAGCATTCATATGTTAGCCACAAAACAGACAAGGGAACAGGAAAATTATCCGATTTTACTTCAAACTTCAACGGATGATCCAATAGATTCCTTCCTGTCATGCTACTAACAGAACTTTCCTGTGATATCCTTCCAACTTTAGCATGCCTAACACTATCTTGGTCTTCAACCTCTTGTTGATATGTTTTGGAGGAAGCTTCTTTCTCGTCTCCATTACCATCAAAAGAAAATGCCCCCCCAACTAGAAAAGAGTGAATATTTGCAATAGAGTGGACCAAAACAAAGGGCAAATGAGTGGTCTCATTTTCTTCTTCTATGTGAATTCCTGTTTCTCTCTTTTGAGGGTTCATCCCTTGCACAAAAGCCAAGAGTTTCATCCATGTTCTTGATATATCTCGTCGATCACGAGCTACATACATGGGCACAACAGAGTGGCTCATAACAAATCGAATGTCTTCAACCACACGGATAGTAGTTTCATAGAGATTTGCCCACCTAGTAACCTAGAAAAAACAGGCAACAATCAATAATCAGCAGAAATACAACACAGATTGATGCAGACTAATAGAAATTTTTCTCTTAACAGAAAATTAGATAGATCAAAGAACAAAATCCACAGACCTGTAGTCGACCATCATCTCCAGAACAAGAAATGAATATATCTCTCAGACAGTCCATGAGTATAGCCAAAAGGTTAATTTCCTTCACAAGACGTGGTGTTAGAGTGGGTACTGTAAAGATTTGCACAGAAAATGTTGATAGCAATGGATATTTTTTCAAAACATTATCATTGCACTTCCCAGCAGCTTCAGTCACAACTGTTGGATAATAGCTTAAAAATACTTTTGCAAACTCATATTTGAATTGGGGCTCGCCCAACAATTTCAATAGCAACTCATGCAACCTCTTAACCACATCACTGCTAAGGTACCTCTCTGCCTTGACAAGAATATCCAACAAACCAGCTAAAGAGAAGACCCTCCCTGAAATAAAACTAAGAAGGCTTTCACTAAATTTACAGAATTCCAAAAGCATATCCACCACAGCAGACGTCAAATCCTCTGCTGCCTTCTTCAACTGAGGAAGATTTTCATCATATTTAGTAGTTTCCTCACAGATCTTCTCAGTAAAAATCAGCTTTCTTTTCCAACAACTTAGCAAGGAATCTATAACGGGCCCAATGGAGCTGGCAAACTCCTTTGGAAGGGGTTGTATCTGTTCGGCACCTTTATGCATCGAACAGAAACCCTCGCGCTTCCATGCTGTAACATCTCCACAATCACAGCAACCACCACCCGTGTAAATAATGGAGTAGTCGTGATCTTTGTGGTTTCCGTTCTGGAAACAAGGAACACAAATAGCACATGTTGGATCATGCTCACACGTACGGCACCTGTATGCAATATCATTGTTCCCCCAAACAGCCCCACAAACCCCACGTTGACCAACATTCATATCAGAAAGGCGCTCCAAAGCTACATCAGGATCGCATTCAAACATCAACCACCGCAACCAAAACATGCTTTCAGCATATAATTCTTCAGTGGTTGGACCCACTGTGCTTTTAGTTGTTTCAGCCTCAGCTTCTGAAACAGCTTTGGAGGCATCCTCATCGGTTGGCAAGATAGCAGATACTATTTCAGATATCTGGCAGTTGTTATTTTTGACATAAGCAACTAATCCAGACGGTTGATCATTCACACATTCTTCAGGAACCTCAAGTTGGGCAAGTCTCTGAAACATATTTCAGAAGTTCATGAAATGTGTACTCTCACAAACAGTAAATAAAATAGAAGCCGTTGTGCTTGCCAGCTGTGATATTCTATGGAAAACTAAATCAATACAAGAGAAACCAACAAAATCTAGGACCCAATAAATGAATGAACAGATCCATGAAGACAAAGAAAAATACAAGATAACATGTAGCTATTATGCTGCGTGTGAATGAAGAATAGATTCATGGAAAACCAAACAATAAATTTGGCAAATGTAAGCAGGGGGAATAGGAGGATCCACACGGAGCCTCACAAAGTTCAAGATAAAATGTACCTTAATTAAAGAGACTATGTCTCTTGTATGTCCGTCTTATTGAGAACATGACCTATTTCATTTTTAATGGTTGTGACCACACCAATGTGGTACATTCTTCAAAAACAATCACAATTGCTAGAGGGGAGAAGAACTACTTCTAACTAGACCATAGTTTAATTAGGGTTTCTGTTGAATTTCACCCTAAAAGTTCTGGATTCATCATGAATACCCTCCCTTTCTTCCCACACTTCTCTGTCACCGCTCTTTCATTGATGAGTCAGTTTCTTCCTACATTCTTCAGCATATATGAGCAAGGGGCCGCCTTTCAGGGGCTACTGGTAAAGCTCATACAAGCCATTCTTATTTTTTCTCATTCATTATCCCTATAAATCCCTCCTCCCACCTCTCTGCAGAAACATATCTTGTCTTTAACCAGGACTTATTTATTGGACAGAAGCCAGATTACCCATGTATGAGGGATTAAAATATGCAAATCCAGAAAGTTTTGGAGTATTTATCATAACAATAGAGTTAAGTAGGATTAGAATTTCTTCCAAAAAGGGAAGTAAGAGAAGCTTTACATGCATACGGAAATCAGAGTAGAGTGATGCAGACATGTGACAGAAGACATGAGAAAACCAATGACAAGAATTAAACATTTTTTTTCTTTTGCATTGCTGATAACACAGCAGAAAAAGTCTTTTCTTTGTTTTTATTATTATTTTTTTTTTTTCCAATTTTTCAAGGTAATCACAAACGAGAACTAGGTATGATAACTACCCTTAGAACTCCATAGGCAATCCAATCCTTAATTTGTATCAAAACATTAAAAACTATATAATCCTTCCAATTTACCTAGCAATGGAATGCAACCAGTACCAATTAAACTTATCATAAAAAGTCAATATTTTTTATTAAAAATTTACCAAAAAAAAAAAAAAAAAACAGCAATAATAAAACCAGATAACAAATTCGACAATTAAATAAAATTCTAATCAAATTCATTTTCTCCAGAAGCAACGAGAGCATTCAAAAAATAAAATAGTAACAGCATTAAAAAATTTAGTCGCTCTTAAAAAAAGAAAAAAGAACCCAAAAAAAAATGAAATTAGTCACGGTACCTGGACGATGCGAGCACCCGGAGAGATAACCATCGGCTGCGGCTGCGGCGGCGGCGAGTCGATATCCATGACGAACATCGCTCGAATCCAATCAGAGCAGTAACAATTGTTCCAGAGTTTTTACTCCCGAGTCCCGAGTGCTGCAAACAGACAATATTTCTACGGGTAGGTAATGTCTATTTGGAGACCTACACAAAAAAAATTACAAATAGGACGTTTGACATATCAATTGGACTGATTTCATATGAATTCCTCCTGTGTGTGTCTCTCTCCCACACACATATATACACATACATCTATTCTTTGCCTTCAGCTTGAAGGGGTTTACTATTTAAAGTTAAAATGAGTCCCAGATTATAATGAGTCAATGACGGTTTGGGAATTAGCTATTAGTAATGCTCTGGAACCGTCACTCTCTGGAAAAGAATTCTCCAGTAGTAATTTACCGCTGACTGAATTAAGTACACCCCTATTTTTATATTATTATCTGTTTTTTTTTTTTTTTTTTGGTAAATTTATATTATATTATTATCTGTTATTTGTTGCATTCTCCGTCCTTATTATTACTGGTTCACGCTATTTTGACCGCCCTAATTTTCTAAATTCAGTAAAATAAAATTACTAAATTACTATCTACTCCTTCAATTATTTATTCTTTAATTTTAAATTATTTTTGAAATAATTTTTTTATAAATATATTTATTTTGTGATCTTTAATATTAACAAATCAATATTTTAGATTGAAAAATTTTGCATTTAATATAACATGGAATATATATATATTAACATTAATAACAAAAATTTATTAACTTTGTAAGATTTTTGCTTATTATAAAATAATTTAATAAAAGAAACAAAATCTGTTATATTTAAAATGTATTTCTTTGTGTAAAACCAATTCAGATCGTATTCAAATACAAGATGATCTAATTTTTTTTTTTTTTTTTTTAAAAAAAAGTATTTATCATATATTTATGATAAATATTAAATGAAAAATAGTTAAATTTAATTCATGTCTTTAGTATGATTTGTTTATTTTTTTATTTAGAAAATTTACAATATATAAGGGATATATACATTTGATCTTTCTTTTTACAAAAAAAAATAAAAATATATATATATATATATATATTATTATTATTATTGTTTGGATAAGTTAAAATCTATTATTTGAATTTTATAAAGAGAAAGACAAAATGCACATGTTGGTTATATATAAAAGGAACTAATTAAACAAACTAAGTGTATTAATGATTAAAAAATTAAAAACCAAATTCACTGATTTTTCATATTAATTTTTTAAAAATTTTTGAGATACTTTTGTCTTTGTGTCTCAACTCATGACTTTTCGAATCATAAATGAAATTGCTACTAATTGATCTAGACATTATTGACCAAATTAAATGTATAAATTTACATCAAAAGTGTCCTAAAACTAATGTATATATATATATATATAGGCAAATTGGCATAAATAGTCTCCAAAACTATGGCTATTTGGTGACATTATTTCTTGAATTAATTTTTTTGTGACATTGGTGCCTGAATTATGTTAGATTATATGAGATTGGTCATTCTGTTAAAATTTTTTGTTATCTTACCGTTAATTTCAAAAAGAAAAATGTTCAAGGATATTTTAATTATTTCATAATAACATTATACAAAAGACAAATAAATTATTGATACAAATACATATACATATAGTCATTTATGTCATTCTTCTCACCGTACATATACATATACATTGATTTTTTTTTTTTTTTCCTTTTTTTGTATAATGCTATTATAAAATGCTTAGAATTCCTTGGGCAAATATTTTGAAATTAACAGTAAAATAACACAAATTTTTAACGGAAGAACCAATCTAACACAATTTAACATAATTTAAGGATCAATATCGCCAAAATATTAAGTCAGGGACTAATATCACCAAATGACCATAGTTTGGGACTATTTATGCCAATTTGCCTATATATAATACAAAAAATTAGGTAAAGGAATCTACATGGGACTGAGAGTCGGGGCTACTGTTGGGTTTTAGTCGGTGAGATTTCGGGAGAGTCGTATTGGCGAGAGGCGTACTAGTGGGTCTGTTGATGTTGGGTACGTATAAATGTCGGTTAGGCCCATCACCTGCAGTGAGTTTAAGGTCTATTAAATAGAGTTATGACACCCGCTGTTTGAAAATTGCAGTATTTATTTGGGCCGTCCTAGTTGAATCTTCAACCCAATGAAATTCTTAATTTGGAAAAATCTTCTACTGCAAACAAATATTCTACATTAAAAATATATTTTTATCTGATAAAATTACCACCAATGTGTATATATATATATATTAACATTATTTAATTGGAAACTTTGGTCCAAACTATTGACTTTAATTGCAAATGTCTTTGTGTATGACTTGTGGTAGTTTTACTTTTCACTTTCCCCAATGATATAATAGATAAACTAACAAGAAATAAGGTTTTTTTTCCCACTTTAAATCATGATATTTATGTTTATAAGTGGGATAATTTATTACTAACTTAGATCGATGAACTTATCGGAAGATTTCTTTAATTTATGTAAACAAAATCGTACTAAATTTATGTATTAAAGTTATGTAATTTATATATATATATACATATATGTTTAGTTTACTTTTTTTTTTTTTTTTTCTTTTTGAGTAAATACATTTACTATACTTGTATAAATTAAGAAGAATCAAAGCATTTCTCTATATTCATAAAAAAAATTTTAAAAAAAGAAGAAAAGTATATGAATATATGGATAAATTTGTGTTATAAAGAAATGTAATATAAAAATTAAAAATATAATAAATTATAGAAATATATTTAACATTTAAGGTATATTAAAATAAATAAATAAATAATGAAAAAATTATGATTAAAAGGATAATATTATCGATTATTCTATTTATTATTAATAGTTGACTTTTTTTTTTTTTTTTCAAGAAGAAAGATAATTCCTTAAAATAAAAATGGGAAATTTTTGATACTGTCAATCTTATATTTAAATACATAACATGTAAGAATGTAATAAAAAATATAATATATTAATTGATAGTGAAATTTATAGCTGTATCGTAAGTTTGAAATATGATAAATTGTTCATACAAAATTATTAGTAAAAAAGATATTGTTAATTTTTTTTTTCTTTCTTTTTTTCATTCTTAAAATTTTATTTTAATAAGACAGAATATTTTAGAAATTGGGAAAAGTTATTTTCAGTTGGACCTAATGACAATAGCATCTACCAAGATTATAAATAATAATAGTATAACATGTTTTATAGTAAGAAATTTATGTATTCATTGGATTTGTACTTTTTGTAATATTCTTATTTGTATGTGCATTAATATTTATTATAAAATTGTATAATTTTTATATAATTCAATCTTTTTACATTATTTTGTATAACATGATCCACTTAATATATATATATATATAGTATTAAACGGGTAAAAAAGGAAATAATATAATTAATTTATATTTAAACAATGTTATGAACCGTAGTGTGATATTTAATTTATTTCTTATATTCAATATATTTACTTAATACGTAATATATATAATATAATTAATTTATGTTCATATTTAAATAATATTACAGATACGGATTATTAAGATTTACAAAATTAAGGTCGTGTAGTTCAATTAGTAGCAGTATGATCCAAGAGATCATGAGTTCGAGACACGATAGAAACAAAAATGCCTCAAATTAAAAAAAAAAAAAAAAAAAAAATTTACAAAATTAAGCAAAAATCAAGAATTAACATTTTTTTTTCCCCTCTCTTTTTCAGTTTCTCGGTCTCTCCTTCTATATATATATTGCTCCCATATCCTCCACAGTTGGTTATCAAACGCCAATTACAGCTATGTGTGAGTGAAAATGAGTGAGCAATCAAGCAACATGAATCAACAGTTAGCTGTGGTTCCTGTTCCTGTTCATCAGGTGAACTACTTTATTTGTTCATCAAATTTCATCTTTTAAAAAAAAAAGAAGAACAACTTAAATTATTTTTGGCTGATTGAAGTTGTTGAATTGTATATTTCTTTTGTTTTAATTTGTTTATGTTTTTGGCCCTTTTTTCTTGATTTGATTTACAGCTGGAACCACAATATAGAGTAAAAGGAAAGAATAGGGGAATTCCTAATGAAGAAATCAACTAGGATCAGGCAATGTTCCATCGCTTTTAACCTTGTTAAGGCTCCTGAAGATGAAGGCACGTATGTTTTAAAGGTTGACAAGGTAATAAATAATTAAACAATATTACTACTTTTGTTTATTTGACATTTTCATTACTTTTCAATTATACAACGTTGTTTTTTTTTTTTTTTTTTTTTCCTACAAATTTTTTTTTGGTACGTACGTACGTAAGACTGCGGTGGCGGTTGGCTCTTTGATTCCGTTCCATAACTTCTTTATTACAATTTTACTTCACAGGTTAACGATATTCCGATGGAAGAAACAGCACCAGAAGAAAGTAATATGGAGAAATTACCGGTGACTAACCTGCTGGAACACTGGGATTTGGAGGTTAGACAACGGGACACTGGAAGGCGTGACAAAGTAATTCAAGTCTCTACTGCACTTTGGAAATCTTCCTTAGTTTGTTGCTTTTATTGATTTTGTTGTTTTTGAATTGTAGGTTTATTCCCATCCAAGATCCTCGAGAAGATACAGGTCTCTGGTTGAAGTGTCCAAGTTCATTGGAGACAATTATCGTAGTCCAGATCAAAAGCTTCAGGTCACTTAAAGACTTTGCTTTTATATATATATTTATTTATTTATTTATTTACAGAATTCTTACCATAAATTCTATGCATGGTAGATTGATACTTAATTGTGTAACTGTATATTATTTGTTTATTAATGCAGGTTCGACATGAGAAAAAAAGAATACCTCTCCATAAAATGCATAATGTTGTTGCAGCAAATAACGCAGGTGATGGGGCAGAAATTCTAGATATAGGATGGACAAGAGATCTTCAATGGTAAGTGTTGTGAGTTAACTTGTCCTTCATTTTATAATTGACATGATAAGGATACTTACTGATAGATTGCACATATAACAGATGACTCAGGCAATATGGTAGATGAACAAGAAGAGTAAAAAGGATAAGAAAGGAAACAAAATTCTATTAATCAAAAGGCTTATTCATTACAGATGGAATAAGAGTATTTATAG
>JAXGGT010000094.1:13415557-13429733 GCA_035583425.1 Marsdenia floribunda | reverse complement strand
AGACTAAATATCTATAGCTATTAGTTTTAAACCAACTAACCAACTAAAACAACATTAGAATACAAGAATCTTAACAGTAGAGATACCGGTTATTGCTTGGCATGAGGAGATAGAATCTGATGATATACAAGGTTCTATTGGTAAGTGTAACTTAACATATCATTCATTTTATAAATGACATGAAGCAAAAAAAAAAAAAAAAAAGAAAGAAATAAGAAGATAGGCAAGAAGGAAATATTTGCGGTTCATTTTCCTTGAAATATTATTTGGGTTTCTGGAACTGGCTCTTCCTGTCTTCCTTCTCTAGTTAGGTGTTTTCTACACATCTTTAATCTTGTTGTTCTAAAATCTTGCGAGCAGTACGATCTTTGTTCAATTTCTTTATTCTCATTTACTTTTTAGACATTTTATTGTGCCAAATCTTTGGTTCTACGATTTTTTTAGAATATCGATCTTCCTTTCTTTTTCGAGGAGGTGGGGTGATTTAAGTTTTTAAATTGATGTCCCTCTTAATAAAATTCACATCATTTTAGCAGATAAGTAATAAGTTGGCAGAAATCCCTATTGTTCCCAAGGAGGAGGGAAGGAAATTTGATGTTTAACAAGTTGTTGGTAATTAGTGTGATTTAACTTATTGTTTATTTTATAATTGACATGAGAAGGAAAAAAAAATAAAATAAAATAAAATACATTTTAATAAATGCACATTGTTTTAGCAGAAAACTCAAGTAATAAGGTGGGATTCCTTGTTGTTCCTAAGACGGAAGAAATGGAATTTAATGTTAAACAAGGTATATCTACTGGTAAGTGTGACTTAACTTATTGTTCATTTTATAATTGACATGAGAAGGGAGAGGGAGACCATATATATATATATATATATAGACTTCTTAATAAAATGCACATTGTTTTAGCAGATAGCTCAAACTATAAGGCAGAAATCCTTCTTGTTCCTGAGGAAGAGGAAATGAAATATGATATTAAGCAAGGTATTTCTATCGGTAGGTGTAATTTAGTTTACCGTTCATTTTATAATTGACTCGGAAACCAAAAAAAAAAATCCTTTTTTGATAAAATGCATATTGTTTTAGGAGATAACTCAGGCAATAAGGCTAAAATCCCTGCTGCTCCTTTGAAGGAGGAAATGGAAATCTGATGTTAGACAAGATTATCTCTATTAGTAAGTAAGTGCAACTTAGTTTATTTATTTATTTATTTTATTGATTAATATACTCTGTATTAGACTATTAGTAGGTATATATATATATGATGGCTTTTTGGGTACATAACAGCAGATGGGATCTCAGTGGCGAATTACTACGTAAATGTCTTCAAGGGGCAGTTGTAGTCGAAGTAATGTTGGAAGTAGGGAGAACTAACATCAGGAATGACTTGCTGAATTGAATATGTTGTTTTTATTTTTAAATTTTAAGACAGTAATTAGAAGAAGAATAGACTAAATTATTGTGGGAGACCTACCCCACGTTGTGTAGGTCATGAGTAGTAGTTACAGATAATACATACACATTTCCTTTTCTAAATAAATAAACAACGCCTGGTTCATCATTAATGATGATGATGTGGCTCGAGTTCAATACAGACATTAAAAGAAGAAAAGGAAAAGGAAATGATTTATAGATCTGCATGATAATAGCTAGAAGAAAGAAAAGCATCATGCAGTATATATATATGATATAAGTTGAGAACATCATAAATCAATGTGCCCCTGATGGAAATTTGGCTTAACTAAGTTTTGGAAAAACATAAATTAAAAAGGTAAAGCATAGAACAAGGATTGATATTAAAAGTAGTAGAAGAGAGGATTTGCAGCAGCTAGCACCAGAGGCAATTTCCACCGAACTAGCCAGGACCCTCGTGTATGAGCCCCATTTTAGGCTTCATCCGTCCGCGATTGAAATCCCACCTGTTCAAGAAACTTGACAAGGCGGGAGTGTTTTGCAGCCCACTGCTCAGCCAATTTCTGCTCCTTGACATCTGCATCCTTCCTCAATTCAGCTAATTGTTCTCGGTACTCTGCTTCGATTCTCTCTAGAGTAGCCTTTTGCTCTTCCCTAAGTGCCTTAACCTTTGCTTCTATCTCCTCCATTTTCTCCCTCTTCTTGCAAGCCTTCTCCGATTCCAGCTGCAATTCTACCCTTTTCAACCGCCAAGCTGCTTCCTTCTTATGTGCAGCCCAAGCACGATGTTTTTCTTCTAATTCTTTGCAGCACTCCAGGAGGTCAGGAATAAATGGGTTTTCTGCCGGAGGAATGATTCCACGAGATGGCAGAGTACTACTACTTGAACCAAATGAGACATCTGCTGTCCTGTCGGGGAGAGGTTGTAGCCATGAGATAGCAGGTGATGGCTGCACCACCGAGGGTGAAGGTGAGAGAGTCAGTGTCACGGAAGGGGATGGTGGTCTGACCGTTGAGGTTGCTGGGGAATTAGAAAGCCAAGCAGGTAGTAAAGCTGGTTGTGAAGGAGCAGGGGGTGGATCACTATGAACAAAACCTCCATTTGGAGTAGTCATGAGAAATCCTTGAATGTTATGCTGTTTCACTAGCTTCTCTGCAAAAGTCTCAAGAATGTGATTATATTTACCCTCTTCGCTTGGTTCTATAACCTTCCTGCAGTTCTCCTTTTGCTCCCTTTGCTGCTTCTCTTTGAAGACTTCCCACCACTTCCCTAATCTTTTAGCTGTCCGCCCTGGAACTTCAGCAGCTATCTTTTTCCACTTGTTCCCGTGTTTCGCTTGAAGATGGATAACAAGTCGCTGTTCTTCCTCTGTCAGAGATCCTTTCTTGATGCCAGGTTTGAGATAGTTCTTCCACCTCTCCAAGCAAGCCTTTGCGTCCCTGTTTAGCGGTTTGTTCATGCGTTCCGAGACAAGATGCCACTCCCTCGGGCCATACTGCTTCACATAAGCACGCAATAGTGCATCTTCTTCAGCTTGCCACCTTTGTCTCTCTTTCATTTCCAGGTATGATAATAATAGCCACTACCCATGGCCTCAAACTTTTCATAACGTATCTAGTATCACGCATCAAAATGCAACAATATAATTAATGCTGATAGATAGAATCTAAAATTTCTGAATCCTAGATATATAAACATCAACCAAGAATATAGCAAAACTTTGAGTGAAAATCTGTGCAATGCTAAAACTGGTTTTTTTTTTTTTTTTTTGCTGAAATTGAAGAAGCACTCAAAAGAGCATCTAGCAAAACTTTGGAAGCTGCTACTCATAAAGAGAGAGTGAGAGTTCACAGACGTCAAGTTGTCAAAAAAAATGACTGCGTCAATCACGCAAACTATCATTTCACAGATCGCATTTTTCATTGATGAAGAAACTTCGGTTAAAACTTTGGTGATGGATTACCAGCATTGCTTGTTGTTTCTCGGTCAACCATGAAATGAATGAAATCAAGGCAAAATAGGAAGATTTTAGACAGCTCGTAATCGAGTAGCATATGTCAAAAATAGCAAATACTCAAATTTCAACAAATCCATGGCTCGAAAGAATTTTATTACCTTTCAAGATGCTTCATTACATGACATATCAATAATAATTAAGGCTCGCACCTCAAACATGTTTAAGGATAGCAGAAACAACACAGGACAATATATCAAGAAAAAAAAAAAAAAAATCCCTGCATCATAACATTTTGTTGCGTCAAGCAGATTTGAAGATTATATTTATGCTAATTTTTCTCAATGTCATTGAGAGACTGTATTCTTGGAAAAAAAAAACAAAAGACAGGCAAAGCACCGAACTAAATATAATAATCTCATAATACAGAAGATAGAACAGCATCAAGAGGAAAAGCAGAAGAATGGGATCAGATATTACCATTTTCAACTTTAGTCATCAGATTTGCTGTGTCAAATAATGGTTTTACGAATCTGATATTCCACTACTTATCAAGAACGCCAATAGCAGAACATTAATCAAGGAAATACCCGCTTCCGAGAGAGTTCCATCCTTTGATTGAATTGAATACTAACTCATATTTCCTTTCGACTGTTTTATCTACCATGAATCCAACTACCAACATTACTGAAACTAAAAGAACTTCGTCTTGCCTAAATCTAGATTTCCCATAAAGACAGTAATTTTGAGGCGCGAACCCCAGGTATACCATAAAACACCACCACTTGAGGAATTTTAGAAATCACTTTCTTGTTGGTTCCAGTGTTTTTTTTTTTTTTTTTTTTATAATTTTCAAAAAAGAGGTTAAACCCAAGAAACTTGATAATGCAAAGGCTCGGACTTGGAAACATATATATATATATATATATATATATATATATATGCACATCCAGCCAGTAGTAAGGAAAGAAAAATAGAAAAAATCCACAGATGGGATGTTGAAGACTATTCTTTTTCCACATCCCAATACCATGCACAAGCTATAGGAGCAAAAATGGGGGAAAGAAAAAGTAAATGGCATGGGCAGGCATGGCTTCCATTAAAAATTTCTTGAACATCATTGCAAAACATGATATTGGTTGGACGAATATGCTATGAGCAGACATTGATGCAAAACAGAAGCAAAAAAGCAACTACTAAAAGTTCTCCGGCCTTAATATATACATATATATATATATATATATTACTGAGAGGCGGGAGGAAAAAATCCACATCCAAATTCCAAAAAATAAGAGAAGTAAAACTTACAAGAAACTTCAGAAGAAACAGCTTCTTCTGACTTCAGTCATGTGTCATTTTGATAATGCAGCGAAGGGATGAGTCTTATATTAGGTGAATGAGGAATAGAGCAATCTAGAGAGAGAGAGAGAGGGTAGCAGTTTTTTCCTTTTCTGTTGGAATAAGGAGAAGCAGAGGCTATACCATACCATCCATTGCTAAGAGCATCTGAGGATAGACGCTTAAAGAGAAGGCTTGCAAATGGCAACTAATCTCCTCTGACTCCTTTTCCTTTCTACTCTCTCCCGGAAGCTGACGTACCAAAGGGAATGTGGTGATGTAAATGCCTGGATGAACCAGGGTTGGACTTGTATTTCGACAAGTTATAATAAAACTTCAAAATAATAATAATAATAATAGTAAATGCAAGAGAATTTATAAGGATCTTGTTAAAGAATTCAGAGTACAGCTTCTTCCCTCCATTTGAAAAATATCTTTTACAAAAATTTTTTTTTTTTTTTTTTTAAAGAAATTCACTTAAAAAAAAAATTTAAAACATAACATTTTTCTTTTTGTTTACTTTTGGGGGGATGGTGTGGGGGTTTTGAAAATTGAGAGAGAGTATTATGATGGTCACTCCTGCCCGCCCCGGCCAAGACTGATGATATTTCACTGCTTGCTTTTCTTTTTAAATAAATTTTGGTGGGCATAGAGAGCCCTTTTAACCATTTTCTTCAAAATATAACTGGCTCCGATGTGACTACACTGCTAGACTGCATTAAGACTCGTACAATTCCCTAGCCATCCACAGTATCTGTTTTCTCTGTGCCCACCTCTTTTTTTTTTTTTTTTTCTTTTAGAGGGAGAGAGAGAAAGAGTAATTTGGGAATAAGGAGGGGTGGGAGGAGGGAGAAGAAAGAGGAGGCGAGTGGGGGTGTGGGGAAGACTGTAGTCCGGATTTCTCGGCACAAAGGGACGAGAGTGATGGCGACTGGACTTGGACTGGCAAAACCCAGCCTCCCACCTCAGCTGTCAGTGATACGTTACATCTGTTTTTTCTCCAGCTATTGTTCAACTTTTCCTTCCTTTCTTCTTCTTCTTCTTCTTCTTCTTCTTCCTTTTTTTTTTATATTTTATATTTTTAAATTTTTTCTTCTCCTCACTTCTTCAGTCATACTTATGCTTTATATTACCAGTACATAATGTAAAAACAACTTTACAGTCCGGAGGTTTCGTGGGACCATCCTTCTCTTTCCCTTTCCACCTCTAACTATCTTCATATTCACATATTTACCCCCCGCCCCCTCTTTTCTATTTTTCTCTCTTCTTTCTCAGATTAAATTCAAACCTCTATAAGAGAGTCCAGAAAAGAAAAGTTTCTGTTTGGATGGAGAAGACAAAGGACTGAGCGCTTTTTTTTTTTTTTGTTTTAAAATAATAATAATAAATAAATTAACAGTATTATGTTAGTCAAAAATACTTCAAAATGGGAATGAAATGAAATCTAGAAATTATATCATCCTATGAGAAAAAAAAGAAAGGGAGAAAGAGAGAGAAAAGAAAAGGAGGGCATAGATGGAAGAGAAAGAAGAAGTGATGTTGACATGTCAACGATATTGTAAAATTGAGGGAGATCCTCTTTTCCCACCTCACCAGTCTCCCCGTAATCAAAATTCTCAGACCCACTTCTGGAAAACTGCCAAAGGGGTTTGCTGGCAGCAAAAGAAGGGAGGCCGAAAGAGGGGAGAGCCCCTGCTACTGTCACCATGGGCATGGGGTACTCTACTACTTCTACTACCACTACTACTACTGCTACTACCATATTTATTTACTCTTATAATTATTTCTGGCTTTGCTTTGTAAATTTCACCTTCTTCTGCATCAACTGGGTGGAAGTTAATACTTAAAATAAAAGAGCCTTGTGTAAATGGAAGAGCGAATTAATTAAATTCCAAGAATCGAAAGACTGATAAAATCCCAAGACAGATCTCTCTTCATTTCCACCTTTGGCTTTCGAGTTACGTATAGCGATGCCGATGCGCTGTTATTAATTAAAAGAGGGCTTCTAACTTCAAGATGCACCTACGCCTGCCTTGCCGCTGTAAATGAGTTAAACGTTACTCGTTTATGTTTGATTAAACAAACGAATTTAAACATTTTTTCAAACGTTCGCGAACGAATTATAATATTTATATATTATATATAAATTATTGTATTTATTAATATTTTACCATTTAAATTAATATTTTCTATAAATTTTTCAAAATATAATTCATTTTCAAGCTCAAATTAGAGTTCAAATTAACTAAAATTTAAAAAAATATGATTTTCAAACTATACAAATAAATAATTAAACTAATTCGAATAAGATTTTAGATTTGAAAAATAAATCACGCCTACTCAACTAATGTTCGAATAATTAATCAAACAAACTCAAACATCACATATTCAACTATGTTCAAATTCGACAATGTTTGAAAATTAATCAAACCAAACTTAACCATGGGGTGTTGGTTCAATTACAGGTGTACTTCCATACCATTGATTATCACCCCCCACCAACTTGCTTTTTCGACCACTCATTCAATAATCAAATCATAAAACAGCCACTGCAATATATACACTCCCTTCCCCATTTTTTTTCTTAAATTATTATTATTATTATTTTTAATTTCTAAAATTTTTTCCTTTTTAACTCATGACGTTATCACTAGTAAATTTATTATTAATTGAATATTATATATATATATATATATATTATTTTTATATTTAATAGTTAATTTAACTTCAATTAATTTAGATTTCTCTCAAGTCGCATAAAAATTCTCTTAATTTTATTTTTTTATTTACAAAATTTAATTGCTGTAACTAGAGACTTTCACTTGAAATAGCTTATTTCTCTTATTTTTATTTATTTATTTATTTGTTTGTATTATAATATCTTTATCAACAACATAAATTTATATGGAAAGACTCTCACAATTGAAGTATATCCTTAAATTCCAACTCTTTCGCACTTATAATTATATATGGAATTGGGTTTCAAGTATTTCTTTTTTTGGGTAATATGTTGGGCTTTATGTCTACGTGAATTGAGAATGAAGCAGATATATGGGCGGGCTATCAACACCGCATTTGGGCTTCCAATCGAATCGTGAAGTGCTGATCAGGACATCCTGCACAAGCCACTCGGACTTTTTTTTTTTTTTTGTTTTTTTAAGAAAAAAGGTCAAACGAATAATAAAACTAATAAAAGTAGTTATGGAAATTCAGCTACTGCAGCGGGTCGACTCCTAATTAATATATGCCAACCACCGCCCATCATCTTCTTTTATTTGGATAATATTAGAATATACATGTGTATATATATATATATACATATGCATAACCATCAAAAATATATATATATATACATATGCATACTTAAGAAGAGATGTAAGGAAGACTTGCTCCTGACTGTTGAGTCATTCCTATCAACAACAAAAACTAACGTATTATTTTTAGTAACTGTTGTTCTTCGTAAGATTTTTTTTTTTTTTTTTGAAATATAAATAATTCTAACGACTCAGTTATAAATTTGTGAGCATCAGCAGTCACTTACATATAAATTGTTTTATTATGCTGAAAAAAAAAATTATTTGATAATAATTATCTAATCTTATTTTATATTTTAGATGTAAAAATAAAAATATTACATTTTAACTTTTAGCATACCATATCATTATGCACTTATAATTTGAGTATGCAATTAAAATATTATAATTATTTATATATAAAGAAAATTAATTTAACTTAATTTGTAGTGTTACCGTATATTTCTTGGACAAGGGAAAAAAAAGAAAGAAAAAGAAAAACTTCGACAAATTCTCTGTTCTCACTGACAAAGGTATAAATAAAATTAATGAATATCGAATATGTTATTAATGTGGTGATGCCACGACAACAGTCCACCGACGGGCATCTTTTAAGAGGAATTCTTTGTTTGTTTTTTTTGGATACTCTTCCCCTGACTCGTGTCTGCCGTCCCCAGTCCACTCCCTCCCCCCTCGTACTCGTGTGGAGTGTTTCGGCATCCTTCTAGAAATGCAAAACAACAATCATCTTTAAAGAGGTTCGCTTTTGGGTGGTATAAGCAAGTTTTATTAGGACACTCCGGTCTCCCTCCATAAGTCTTGCGTTTACACTTGTATATGAATTGTAAAATAAGAAAACGGTGAAATTAAAGTTATATTTGGTTAAGCTCGAGTTAAAAAAAATATATTTATCTCCAATATATCAGTACATTTGGACATCGTTTTTTTTAAAAAAAATTTGTCTCTCCAAAAACACACTAATAAAATATACTTATAAAAATTGTAGCCCCACTTTATTTAAAAAATATATATTATTAATAAAATCACTCTCATGTACTTTTTTTCAAAATAAATATTCTCTTACACATAATCATTATACCTATAAAATCTATATATTTAATCTCTATTTTTCTAACATAAAATTTAATTTAAAAAAAATAAAGATAAGATTCATTATAAATAATAATTTATCTCAAATAAATTATTATTTTTTTTTTCCAATTGAAAGGTTAATCAAATATAGCAATGAGCTATCTTGACAGAACCTAACAGCCAAGTAAAATTGTTAAAAGTACAATGATTTAAAGACATAGTAGTAGCCAATATAATTGAAGATAAATTCAACCGCACTTACGTTTGATAAATGAATTGAGTAAATTTTGATCCAATTCGTTTCCTATGGCAATGACAAAAGGAAAAAAAAAAAAAGAAAAAAAAGTTAAAAAGTGAGTCAACCTTCTTACATCACAAGGGTCTAAAAAAGGCTTCTGCCAATCAGAGCTCGAAGAACCAGCTACTAACTGATAAAATCGCCTTTCCATTTTACCTTCGCTTTCCAACTATTCTTGCGGTTGCGCTGGTTTTTTCTCAACAAATAACCCATATGTATGAAAACTACAAAGCTTGCAGCTTTAGCCATCATTTTTATTGATTTTTCTTTTCAAGAAACCAAGCTGGAGTGAGATGATAAATATACAAAGAGAAGCAAAGGGTAAAGGTACATAGCGAGTGAGAATAGGTTGTTGCTGGCGGCTGACACCTAACGCGAAGAAAAGGAAGGTCGGAGAGAGAGAGAGTATGAGATAAAACTGAGGATTCACATTAGATCTGGATTCAGGGACAATCCGTGGGGGTGGTTTTGAAGTTTATTTCTAGACCTCAGCTCTGCTGGCAAGCTGTGTTCTTTCTTTGTTTATAGATAGCTATGAAATCTTGAACGGGTTTGGGGTTTGGGCTTTGGCATTTCTTGGTTTCTGGAGTAAAGAGTCTGGTAGACTTTCTGAAATTTTTTGCTGATGGGGATTTGCTTGAGCCAACAAATTAAGGCTGAGTATCCATTTTTCTCCGGTACAGGTACTTTTGCTTTCTTCATGTACTAACTTATGGAACTGCCAAAATTCTTTTCTTTTTTCTTCCTCTCAACTGCGGTACTTTGCCTTATGTTCTGTTTCTTTGTGAGGTGTTTTCTTTTCCATCTCAGATGATTTAGTCAGGGTATCGTTCCTAGTTTTCTTCAAAAGCTCGTCTTGTTCTGTGACCTTAAATGAATTTGGACATTTTGTTGGCAGCTGCTGGGCTTTACTGTGAATGCGATTCTTTTATGGCGCTTCATATACTTTAGCTATCTAAACAATAAGAATATGACCATTTTCGTTAATAGCACTATAAGATCAAAT
The DNA here is from genome assembly GCA_035583425.1 of Marsdenia floribunda. Taxonomy (NCBI): domain Eukaryota; kingdom Viridiplantae; phylum Streptophyta; class Magnoliopsida; order Gentianales; family Apocynaceae; genus Marsdenia; species Marsdenia floribunda. Next base: position 13,419,333 of record JAXGGT010000094.1, on the reverse strand, counting down.
ATCATGAATTTCTATTTAAAAGTTTGTTTCTTTTTGAAAGTTCTAGCATCCATGCGCCAGCGTGTGGACAAAGAGAACCCAGACATTGTTTTCACGCAGTTATTTCTCCATTAAAAAAAAAAAAAAAGAAGAAAAAAATTCTTTTCCTGTTTTTATCTCGAAACGTTTCTAGGCTTGATTTTTGCTGGTGTTCGTCAAAGTAATGCATATCCTGAATTTTCGCGGTTTTTCATGACTTGCTCTGTGAAAGTAATCTTTTGGTTTCTCAGGTTTTCTGTCTTTTCTCATGATTCTCCATTTACTTACTGCACTATTTCTTTATTGGTTTGTGTATAGATGTGAACTCTAGAAATGTAAGTGGGGATGGGACTCCGATGAGCAATTTGAGCAGTAAGGTGTCATCAGCTTCAATACCTCAGACTCCTCGAAGTGAGGGTGAGATCTTGCAGTCCTCAAACTTGAAAAACTTCACCTTTGCCGAACTCAAAGCAGCCACCAGAAACTTCCGACCTGACAGTGTGCTGGGGGAAGGGGGATTCGGGTCTGTTTTCAAGGGGTGGATTGATGAGCAATCACTTACAGCATCGAAGCCTGGAATTGGGATGGTGGTGGCTGTAAAGAAGCTAAACCAAGAAGGGTGGCAGGGGCACAAAGAATGGTTGGTAAGTAATCTTAGCATTTTGTAATTTCTCTTTATGGACTATTTTTCTGCACTAGTTTTAGGCCAGCAACTTATATATGCCTTTTATCTGTAAGTTTTCTGTTTCATGGTTTGTATGTAAACCTCCTGAGAAACTAGGAGACTTACAATATGCAACTTCATCCTTGACACACTGCCCTTAATGGCTGGAATTATTGAACAGCCATAATCTTCATAAGGAAACGATCTAACTTGGTGAAACCTGGATTTGCAGGCAGAGATAAATTATCTGGGCCAGCTTCGTCATCATAATCTCGTGAAGTTGATTGGTTATTGCTTAGAGGATGACCATAGGCTTCTAGTTTACGAGTTCATGCCTAAGGGTAGCATGGAAAATCATTTATTCAGGAGTAAGCTCTCTGTAACCCTCCTGATGAGATGCAGTTCTAAAACTTTGCTTTTATTACTTTTATTACAAAGTTTTTTTTTTTTTTTTTTTTTTTCTCTTTTCCTAGGATCTTTGTATACATAAATCTGTCCTACCTGTTGATTTTCTTTTCTTTCTTTTTAATAATATTAGGAGGCTCTTACTTCCAGCCACTTTCTTGGAGCCTACGTATTAAAATTGCTCTTGGTGCTGCAAGGGGACTTGCCTTTCTTCATGGTGCTGAAACCAAGGTCATTTACAGGGACTTCAAGACTTCAAACATCCTTCTGGACTCGGTATGAGATCCAAAGACATTTAAAAGTTTCTTTGTTTTGAATATTAATTCGCTATATTCCACACTGTTTAAATGTGATCACACTCACTACACTGTGTTAATGAGTTTCTTAAACTAGTTCTTTTCTCTGACAGAATTATAATGCCAAGCTCTCTGACTTTGGGTTGGCCCGAGATGGGCCAACTGGTGACAAAAGCCATGTATCCACTAGGGTTATGGGAACCTATGGATATGCTGCCCCTGAATATCTATCTACAGGTATGATTGAATTGGAAATACAATGAACAATGTCATTCTCATTGTCATTGTCATGTGGTTCAAAGTTCAAACTTCTTGATTGCTATAAGGAAGTGTTTCCAGGAAAGTGATTCTAGAGATCATTTTTTATTGATACCATTTCCTGGTTGGATGAGCTTGCAATGAAGTGTTTCATGTCTTTTACCTTCCAAATCTTGCTGGAGTAAGATTAGGCAAATAACAAGATGAAGCAAAGTAGTAACGTAGAGAGAATTTTAGAGAATGACTGAAACATTAGCCTGTGGCAAACAACTGAGTGCTTTGAATCTTAGCCTTAAACTAAGTTTTCTTCATGTTATCGCCTTTTATTTCTGAATTTTGCCAATCCAGAAATGTTGCTGCATTAATGTGGTACGGATCAGTCAAATGTGTTTCAACCTAAGGAATTAATCTACTAATAAGGGAGATTGAAGTTAAAGGAATACAGGGGGGGAGGGCCTTTCTATTATCTTGCGCTGTTAAGAAATGAGACCTCTGTTTCTCACTACTCTTGTCATTGGTTTTGATTAGTTTCTTCCAACATCATGATGAATTAACAATGATTACCTTTTTTTATTTTTTATTTTATTTTTATTCTGTTTATGGGATATGCTACTGCCTGACATTGCAAAATTCCTGTGTTTCCTAAAAGGTCATTTAACTGCAAAGAGCGATGTCTACAGCTTTGGAGTTGTTCTGTTAGAAATATTGACTGGTAAAAAGGCAATAGACAAGAATCGGCCCACTGGTGAGCACAATCTGGTGGAGTGGGCGAAGCCATACCTTACCAATAAACGCAGAATTTTTAGAGTACTGGATGCCCGTCTTGAAGGCCAGTACTCATTAGGCCGAGCATTGAAGTTAGCAAACCTTGCACTTCAATGCTTGTCTGTGGAACCAAAGTTGAGACCGACTATGGATGAAGTTGTAACAGCTCTAGAGCAGCTTCGTGACTCAAAGGACGCACCAGATACCCAAAAAACGGATAGCCAATCAAACCGACTGGCTAATCCAAACAGTAGACGTAGTAGTAGGTATTGCAGAGCCACTGCAGAACACACCCCAGGAATCACAGCTTATCCAAGACCTTCAGCTTCACCACTCTATGCTTGAACGAGGCAAAATACTTTCTGGGTTCCACGGTGACCTATTTCCTGGTTTCAGGAACCCATCATGTATTACACCAACATATATATATATATTTATACACACATAATATGTTTTATTATCCTTTTGTACAGCTCTTGTTATGGTAAAATGAACAAATCATTACTGTGTACTTATGAACAGCACCTCTCCAGCAGGCTGTGTGCCAGACTGTTACATTTGCTTGTGTAATAGATGTTTTGTTCCTCTTCTTGTACCGTTTGATCTTGCAAGTTTCTCCTCTAACCTAATAATTGGATGAGTCGACACCAATCCTGACTCCAGAGTAAAGTTTGTGAAGAATACATCTACTATTTAATTCTAGATTCAGCTTAGATTCAGGCATGAATACGGGACAAGGGAATCTATGTAATAATCTTAATTAATTATGGTCATTAGATTTGCTCATGTACCTCGTTAGCAAGTGTAATAATTTTCAATTCTAATATGGGATAGCGTTTATATTTATTTACTTCAGATTTTTCCTTTTCTTTTTAAATAATTGTCCAAATGGATCTTAAGATAAAAACAGTCTCAAAATATGAGACTGAAGTAATATAATTAAATATACGCTTAACAAAAAGAATAATAATTATTTCTGAATGATCTTAGCCTATCATTAAACCGGCATTATCATGAAAAACCAGTGGTCAACCTTGCTAAAACCCACACTGATGTTATTTACCCACAGAAAAAAAAAAAAGAAAAAGAAAAGTCCACACTGATTCATTTCGACGAACCTACCCCCAGTTCACCACCTTGTGTTGAATAGTTTACGTCTCTCCATCTGCAATGATAAATCAAAAACATAGCAACACAAGCAGCGAGCAAATGAGCGGGGATGAAACTTTGCCGCCCAGTTTCAGCCGCCTCTCTGTTTCCAATATTCTTCATATTATTGAGTCCTTTTCTTCCGTCTGCTGACGGTTCTAACCACAATTCAGTTCCATATTACACGACGACTGATGTTGCAATCAACTGTGGATACCTTG
>JAXGGT010000094.1:13357249-13386933 GCA_035583425.1 Marsdenia floribunda | reverse complement strand
TGCTCGTGGTTTTATCAAAAAAATGGAATCCAATTCTTTTTTTGAGTCTTATGGTTCATTTTCAAATCATTATTACTATTTAGTTTTGTGTTGATGAGTTGTAATGATTTCAATATTATTATTTGATATGTACAGTAAGTTATTTTCTAAATAATATATATATATATATATTACGATTTCGAATTTGGATCACGATTATGAACGATATTTACGTTTAACTATTTGAAATCGTCCTGTAAAAAAAACTTACAATGTGAACAAGGTATCACAATATATATATAATAAGAAAAAAGATGGCTGGCAGTGTCATAATATAATACAAAGGAGATTAAATTAAAATTGTAAATAAATAGAAGTCCTGCCATGCCATATGCCATGTGCATACTGGATTGGATGGAAGCAAACTGGAATGGCGATATATATATATATGGCGGCAGAAGAAGAGCTCCACATCGATGGATCGATCCCTTCAACAATTAATCAAAATCTTATCAATTCAAGAAACTCCAAACCCACAAGAAAAGAAAAAAGAAACATGTGGTGGTGGTGGTGGTGGTGGAGGATGATGGAATAATTGATAACTTTTTTTTTCAATCAAAAACTAACTATTTATAATTTCTTCTTTTTCTTTTTTGCCCTTCTAATTCAATTATGTTTTTGTGTCCACCACCTGCCCATGTGCCTTCACTTATTGCCAATTTTCCAATTTTCGTCTTTTCCCCCCCTCCCTCCCTCCCCCAACTCAATTCAATTATTAACTTTAAATGTCATAAGAATCATTACTAAGAACCTAAAGTCCCAAATAAAAATTTATTGCCCAAAAATAATTAATATGTAAAACATATATATATATCATGTATAATTAATTCGTATTCTCACCCTTCATCTTTAACCATGTATCCCACCAACAACTAAGAAGAAGGTGATTGTAGGTATTTTAGTATAACTCAATTAATATATATATATATAGTAATTGAGAATTCAATATTGTCTTACTAGCTAAAGATATATATATATATATATATATATATAGATATATGTGTGTAATTTAATTTATAGTAATTTTACTTATAAATGTTTAATACTCAATTTTTTTAAAAAAAAATAAAAAATAAAAGTGTAATGTCCTTTCATTTCAAACTAAAATATTGAAAATTTTAATTAATATATTTTTAATACCCTTATCTAATTGAAAAAAGAAAAGAAAAGAAAAAGGAAGTGTATATAGATATTTGACCACCCTACCTAGAACCTACAACGAGTACATAGGACTATCTTTTGTTATTTGATAAAATATAAAGTGAGAAAAATAGTAAATGAAATAGAAATATTATCAGAAATTAATAGTATTTAAAACATACATTTATTTTTTTTAAAAAAAATATATAAAAATACCAAGTTGAATTTAAATGAAAATTATTGAATTATTAAATGAGAGAAGAGCAAGATAGAAATGAACTGTTAATTTTATATATATACATATATATTTAATTCTATTACAAAACTATCAAACCACGATCTTTCCCGTGAAGGCAAAATTCTCCAAAATGCTAGAAAAAAAAAAAAAGGGGGGGTGAGAACAAGCAATAATGAAACAGCGGCAAAAAAGTTCATGCATGCATGCATGCATGAATATTCAAATGAATACATTTGACAAGTAGAAGATGTAAGTTGACCAAATGTCAGAGAGAAGTTGTCTTATTTCACTTGACAACTCAAGTCGAGTGTGAAATACTAAGTTGAACTTACATTAATTTTATATTTTATATTAATTATATTATTAAAAATTTATTGTCATTTTTTTCAGAAGAAGAAATGAGGAAGTAGAGAAGATATATATATATTTATATATATATTAGGTTAATTAACCGATGGAAACAAGAAAAAAGTTGTCCCATCCCATCATCTATCGACCAACTCGATCTAGGGAGATCTGCCCAGTCATCCCCCGCCCCCCCTTCCCTTCCCTATTTCGCCATGGCAACCCATGTGAAGCTGCCACCAAGATCGCTCACCTTCTCCCTGGGACACGTACGTGTATCCATGTGAACTCCCCCTTCCCCCTTCCCACTTCCCCCCTTCTTTTGCTCTTCCAAAATTTTCATCGACCAACTATTCCTGCAGAATTTAATGTTCTTTTTTTTTTCTTTTTTCTTTTTTCTTTTTTCCCTTTCCCCTCTTTTTAACATCAATTTTGGAAAGAAAAAAAAAAAAATATAGTAATAAAAAAACTCTTATTTTGAAGAAAAGTTATCCATCCATAGAATGCAAATTACTTAATTGGCTAAACTTAGGGCTTAAGCTAATTAATCATTATAAATAAGTAGTTGACCAACATATATATATTATAACACAAGCAAACAAATTAACAGATTGGACATTAAATACAACGGTTTCTTTAACTAATAGTAATACTCCCTCCATACATAATTAAAACTAAAGCGTCTGATAATTAATTAATCTAAAAAACTTTTAACTTTTTTTTTTTTCCCCTATAAAAATAACTAATTAATATAATTATTAATATTCATAAGAAAAACAACATTAATGCCTAAAAGAAAAAGTGAAAAATAAAATTAAAATATTCTTTCACATATGAACTATAATAAGATTAGATTCAAATTCAAGATTTTCCACTTTAATATTTTGTTATAAATTATCACATTTTCTAAAAATTTAAGCAAATAGATAGAGAGGAGGATTACAGTTAACAATAACAAGCATATGGTTTTGACTTTGTGTCTGTACGATTATGGGGATTCGAAAGTGATCACATGTAATTGGGAGTATTAAAAATTAATTGAGTAGAGCTTTTTTTTTTTTAGTAGTAATTATAATTTAATTAGTTAAGATGCCATGTGCACATAAATTAAGCTAAATTAAATTCCATAGAAGAATTCATTCATACAATATTATTATTATTATAACCATAACAACATAAAATAAGTCGAAATTTAATGTTGTTGATTAATTTAGAAGCCGACATTTTCTCTCTCTTTTTTTTTTTTTTTTTAAATTTTTTATTATAAAAAGGTCGATGGAGTCTTTGAGGAAGCATTGGAGAAATCAAGGACAGTACTTCCTCTCTCCTCCGTACGTACCACCTTCATTACAAAAAAAAAAAAGAAAAAAAAGACTGAATTCTTTATTATTAGTAATTTTCTATTATGAGGATTTGACAATGTTACCTTTGTTTTGATTTGTCGGTGATCACCATCAGAACTTTAATAATAATGAAACTAGTACTTCACGCAAAAATATGAAATACGTATCCAGCACTGTTGTTATAATAATTATGTAAATAACTGTGAATGAGAAGAAAGAATAATTTTACATAATTAATTAGAGCTATTTTCTTTTTATTTTTTTTTTTAAAAATCAAAGAAGTTCTTAAAATATTTAAAATTTTTTCTGCATCTCTCTTGCAACGCGTTAGTGTGCGAGACACACAAAGGATAATTAGGTAATGTCACGCAAACATTAAACACTACTACGACATGGGACTATGCTGGAGCACTCCCCATGTGAGGAGGGCCTTCCACAAAACCCTAAAGCTTTACCAATTATTATTATTATTATTATCATTTTATATTTTTAGTATTCGAACGACTAATTCAACTGATATCAATAAAAGTAAAAATTTATCTCTATTTATTTACGTTTTGTCGATATTATGATTCATCATAATCAGTTGAATTTTGTCTCTTCAACGCAAAAAAATTATGTGTATTAGTGTAGGCACTGTTAGAAAGGGGGATTAGGACTAAATAATGTCGCTTAACATCAAGCAAAGTGGCGGTGATGAGGGTAGGGACGGAGGATCTTGAATTGGATCTGAGAGGTCACTGTCCATTCATTGTTCATCTAACATGCTGTAGACAACCAGAAATGGCACATGCATTACGATAACTCGCTATTAAATTTGGTAAAATGATCAACAACAGCTACTGATGTTTTCTGGTACATTGACACAACCAACCACGCTAATCAACACACCCCATTTTGGACGGGTTTTCCTGCTCTCAGAATCAATACTAATCTAATATTTACTTTTTATTATGTCGGTGATTTCCATCCAAGCCCAACAATCTGGAGCACAGCGGGGTTCCAGAAGTTTCATTTCCTTTGAGGCCCAAGCCCAGCAGGACAAGGCTCCTTCAAATCGAGTCTTAAGTGCTTCTGGAAAGACACGCCAAAATCACATGCAAGATTTTGTTGTTGGTTCTGTTGGAGGAGATCTCTATCTGGGAAGAAAAGGGATAAAGATCGCTCTTGATAAATAATGTCAAACGTGTAACTCTGTCCAGATTTTCTGCAGTCTTAACATCATCTATCTTCTCCACCCAACCCCAACCAAATATGTAAAGCATCTTCAATTCCTCGTTGCCAGAACGGGTAAATCAAATCCTCCCGCCCGACCAAGGCAGTACCGCTGAATTCTCACCTACCTAACAGTTTTGGTTTGGATTTTTAATATCTCACCTAATCAGGCGGATGCACTAGCGTAGTAAAAGAGGCGTGATTTTTTATCAACATTTTTAATGCATGGCGTCTGTAAGAACTTCCCAAGTGTAATACTAGCACCGACCTCATCCCCTGCTGATCCAAAAGCCAATTTTTGAGAATAGATCAGTCATTAGAAGATGAGAGCAAAACAGTTCTAACCAAGGTTTCAGGGTAAAATAAACATAAGATGACTAGTGGGGGTACGAGTCTCGCCAAAGACGTGCAAACAATTCCAGATGACAGATGATGCTATAAATTAAGCGGATGAAGAATATGCACTTACATCATGAGGATAAAACCCTCCTATCATGCTAGTGTGTGTTTTCAACTTTGTTCTCTATTATGTACACACAGCTCAATACAAGCAATTTTGCTAGCATACAATTCTCTATAAAGATTTTCCAAAAATATTCTGGATCTCCATCAGTGGACATACAGCCAAACTCAAGCCTCTACCATCAGCATTTGTGATCCGGGAGATGTTCGCTACACAGTATTGGTTGTCTTATCACATTAAGAATGCTAAGTTAATCTTCTATAACCTGCCATTAAATGGTTGCGGGACCCTGGCTTGGGAAATGGTTCAACAAAACCAAGAACAGGAGGTTCTATAGACCCCAACTTTGTGCATGGCCCCTTCCACTGATCATCACAAGGGTATGAGCAAAACTGATGTGACAATCAACTGAAGTCTATTTTCTTAAACTTCATCATCTTACTCCAACCAATGGCTCTGTGGTTCTCCAACAAACTACAAAAGATCGCTATGTCCGTGGAACCTCCTTGAGAGAGAGAACATCATCGCGTGGATGGGACTCTTCCACTTTGACTTCCACTTGATCACCAATATTTACACCTACAGACACCCAGGCAGAAGCTTGCAACCCAACCTGGAATGAGTTAAAAACATTATTTACAAGGGAAAAATTAACACCACTTACGTCATCGTCAACATAAATAAGCAATACTCTTCTCCTTCCCTGAATAAATTTAACCAGAATGACTGAAATTGGTACTCCAACACTGCAAAATAATTACCTCCACTAAGAGTATAGCAGCTGTCCTATCTTTCATAAATTTGAGTACTAATGCAGAAAACCTTTTATCTTTTGGTTGCCTTCTCAAATACTCCAATATCCAATACCGTAGACTACTGCCACTCAACCTTCTGACTACTCTGGTAGTCAAGTTCACCATGGATGCAATTCCTTCCAGCTGACCAGATGAGAAAGGAGGTGGATCCCCTCTAAGAAATGCTTTCACCTGCATTATCCAACAAAATTACATGTTAAACCCTTGTAAAATCACATGCATTAAATACCTCAGCAACTGATGGAAATTTACAGTTTTCTGATGACAGGAATAAGCAAATTCCTAAGATGTCCATGTCTGAGAAAATTTTTTATCGTAACAGTTACATGGAAATGATTTTTGGTAAATATAGTTAGATATAAAAAGAAGAAAGGTTCTTTCTTGAACTAATATGTCATATGGTAAAAGAAGAGCCATTGATTCCCCCACACTGGGGGGAAGGGGGAAATGAACCTTATGACAAGTCATCATAGAAACTCAGTCTAATAAGGAAAAGGAACACGAAATTTGGTTCATGAGCTAATACATATCAGATAGTTTATTTGCAGTCCAGGAAAGAAACATTGCTCCATTCCAATGGTACAATGCTCACCAAGCAAAGAACATACACTGATTCCAATGTCAGGTCCAAAAAACAAGTAGAATATTAAACATTTGATTTAAGTCAAAACTATTGCACTGCAGGAACCCAAGAACCTTACCTGATAGTGAGCAAGGAGGTCCATGTATCTACGAATGGGAGATGTAAACTGAACATAGCCAGGAAGCCCTAAAACCCCATGATGCATGGGCTTCCTGAAATCCAATTCAGCAGCACGCATAACTTTGACAATTGCAGAACTTCTCACTGGCCCTTCGGGAAGATGGGCAAAAGCTGATGTATCAATATTGGATTGAGGTTGCCCTCGGTATGGTAAAGGGATGTTATTGCGGGAACCATAGGTAGCAATAACTTCCCCACAGAGTATCATCATCTCAGAGACAAGCCTCATTGCAGGATCCGCCTGGTTTTCAACATATAGATTGATCGAGGGTTCGGGATCATCTGGGTTTGTCACTTTGATTCGCGTTTCTAATGTGGATGTATCTACCGCACCCTGTATGGCATATTTGTGCCATATTTCAATTTTTACAGAAAAAATTGAATCCAAAAACATGCAACAGATTATATACACTATTTCAATAGATGAGATGTATACAAATGCAAAGATACTTATTAATTTGCCCAAGTAGAAATCAAACTCAGGCATACAGGAAATACAATTATTCTAACCCTATATTTGCAGTTGAGGAATGTGCGGAGAAGTTTTTGAACCCATGGAAATCCCGGTCATGCCAATCTTTAAACCCACTCCAATAGGCCCCATTTTTATTCTTGTCAGACAAACCCCTCCCCTTATGGACAGGATTGAAATGAAATTTGGGACCGGGGCTTTATACTAACCATACAAAAGCATATCATTACTTACACTTAATTTCATAATCTTTCCTTTAATATGAAAGCTTAGGAGCAAATGCAACACAATCAGTAGAATAATTTAAATGAATCAATAGAGAGTGTAAGTCAACCTTGTGCAGACGCCACCGTAACCGGAGATGAGCAGCCTCAGATAGAATTCTTAATTCAGCTTCTTCTTCCAGATTCATATAGAGAAGCTCTGATGCGCTCTCATAAGTCAGCATATATGTTGGTTTGATAATAGAATTTTCCACCGAGTATTCTGCAATGCTATATACCAAAAGAAATAGAATGGTACCCAGAAATAACTTTCCTTTAACATTTCAACATTTTACTACAGTTTGATCATCACATGGTTTGATTGCCTTTCAGGAAAATTGATAGAGGATGGTTTTCTTTTCAAATACTCGAATAATTTCAGATGAAGAATCAATTATAAAACTCCTCACATTATCTTGACTAGTTCGGATAGAAAGAGAACATCAAGAACTTCTCAATAATCATTAATGATGTTTTTGTTCAAGTGTATCAAATCTTAGAGCAATTGCCCATGCAATTTGCACACACATCCAGTCCAAAAATGCAGATGTAGTTCTTTTAAATTCTGAAGCTAAAAATGCATCTTAAAAGAATCCATGGTAAGGAATAATGGCTTAACTTCTATGTCCTCTTTTCCAGGAGAGAAACAAATTAAATGGGATAGCAATTTCATACAACATTCTTCTACAAAAGCAAAAAGATAAAAAATGCTGGGATCGCGTAAAACTTACGATTTCTATGAATTAGACTTCAGAAGTTTACCTGCCATCAGAACTCAAAACAACAGAAACTGTGACAGCATTGCAGAGTTCTCCTTGCTTTAGGCTCATGCCTTCCATGGCCAATTTCTCAGGAAACATTGGGTATGTTGCAGTGGGTAGAAATACAGAAGTTCCTCTCTTCATTGCCTCTCTACATAATAAGAACATCATCAAACACTGTCCAAAACACAAGCAACATCCAAAATTCATCATGACAATCAATTACTTGTCTAATATGCTTCCAGGTTGAACCAAGCTTGTAGGATCTGCAACGTGTATCCACACTTTAATACGGCCATCTTGCAGCTTAGTAGCACTTAGTGCATCATCAAGCTACACAACCATTTGGAAGGAACCACTACCGGTTATCAAACAATAAAAGGATACCAGGCCAAAATTCTCAACCAAACAATTACCTCATCAGCTTCATCAACATCAATTGCATAAACCTTCAAGTAGGTCAGATCTATTCTGTCTTTCTGGAAACATAAGCGAATAATTACAAAACATATACGGCCAAAAACAGTATGCTGGTATCGTGACTATACTAAGGGTAACATAGAAAATTATAGTTATTCCAAAGGTGATGCTCAGAGAAGTTGGAAAAGCAAATAGTAAACAACGACTTGCTTCATAACCTTCACCAACAAAATGCCCTGCCAAGGGATGGGCTAATGATCATTGAATGTGTACAGAACTTCTTTGCATGTTTTGACAATATGAAAATAAGGGTGAATTAAATTACACTTTTCTGAGTTTCCCATCAGATCCTCCCATCTGAAAAAGAAGTTAGATGTCCTCTCAATATTAAAAATGTTAGTACCCTGAACATTTTAGCAGATATACATATACAAGGATCACAGAAGCCAAAATTTTTTGCATGGTCTTGCACTATAGCTCTCAAGATCCAGAAAGGTAATAGGGAAACAATCAAGCTAATAATCCTTTTCCATTATCTAAAGAAGCTACAGCTACCCCAAAAGGGAGGAAGGTGGAATAAAACTTTCACGTACATAGACCAAATAATCATCATTAAATTCCATAATCTCAGAAGCCAAGCCAAAAGGTCCAAATCTATCCAATTGTCAGTTGTGTGAAAAGCTTTGTTATCAATGATCAAATTGTAAGAAGCATAAGGTTGAATATTTGATATTAAATCAAAAGCAAAACCCAAGGCAAAAGATCATCATCTCCTTTGTTCAAATATCCCATTCTGAAAATGATTGAATTATATAACCCTTTGTATACACATTGCAAAGAAAGTGTACCTCATCCTGATCAGATGGTTCTGCTAATAAATTTGCAGCAGCAGATAATAAATCGGCAGAATAATCAGTGCGGATATTGTACTTTAGCAAATCAAGATTTACATGTACTGGGAAATATCCAATATCTATAAGAAGATTCAAAGCAGCAGATGTTGTTTTTGCTAGCCCCATTGCCTTCAGGATCTGGAAAACATGAAATGGAGGAAAGGTATATTAGTACTTTTTGTTCATATCATGCTTGATAGCAAGCCTCTGCCAATGTTCTAAAGGGAGAGGTTGTATGTCAGAGCTTGCAGAATTGACATTCCAAAGAAACATCTCTTTGCATTATTATTTAAATCTATGGAGATTAGCAATTGAATAATGCTTCAACTATCTGAAGATAGAAATTATACATGAAATTACCATTCCAGCTGTTTTCTTTTGGTCATCATTTCTGCAATCATCAATCGCATAAGACTCCAGAGATTTAATCTTGTGCCAAATTTTATCTTCAGTCCTCCAAGAAGCCTTTGGGGGTTTAGAGTGTTGAGGCATTCCTTTAGCAGATTGCAAAAAATGAATGAAGTCCTGAAACTCTTTCTCTGCAGCTTCTTTAGCAAGCTTCCTTTGTAGAAGTTCTTCCACCTAGTTTTGAAGTTGTGGACCTTAGTCTAATATAACAGTAAAGTGAGGATCTGGAAAAATTGACATAAGATAAATGACTCAGAGCTGGAAGCAACCCTCAACCTGTACTTCAACTTTTGTGCGCTAAAATGAAAAACTTCATAGGTTGGACCTCTCCTTCACTCCCACCCATCCCCCCCTAAAGTGAAAAGAATGGCCCCAATACCCACTCAAATAAAAGGGGAAAAGTAAATAACCACAGAAAACTAATAAGCCTCAAGCAATGGAATATCTGAATTCAACTAACCATTCTATTTAAGCTTTTAAGAGGAGAGCATTTTCACAACACATATCCTTACCAACAAACTTCAACAGAAAATAGTCTACTATAATCTACAAACCTGAACAGCAGGTCGAGGCCCATAAATAGAAAAAGGGCCTTTTGTCTCCAGAACAATGAAGTAAATGTCATCTTTTGATAGCAATATATGGGCACAATAGCTTTCTAGGGGCTCCGCACAACCAAAAATCATCTGTTAGAATGGACTGCAGTCATTAGAAGGACAACAAGATAAAACAATTACCCAATTAAAAGTTATACCTCCGCCAGTTCCTGAACCGTTACTGATTTGTTCTTTTCAAGAAGCTCAACCCATGCAAACTCAAGGAGAGATGGATCCTGCAATGAAGAATAATGATACAAACTCATCATCAAAAACACATAAAAGTAGTATGATATGAGTTTTAACCATAAGAAGAACCGACCAAGTTAGTTTCTGCCCTTTGCATAAATTCTGATATCTCTGTGTGGTCAAAATCCTCGATACCAGGAACAATAAATGTGATTTGTTGTGGTTTTATTGAAGTAGTTGAACCATTCTGCATGATGAAGAACCCACAGTATGATCAAAAGGCAAAAAAAAAACTATTCATAAAGTTGGTAAGAACAACATTCTGATGTATGGCAGCCATCTGACATGCTGCAATTGGTTTTAAACAGACCTGATCAAAGACCATCCAATTCTTCTTGCCATCAGGTTTCTGAGCTACTGCCAGCAATACCCTCTCTGAATCTTTCTTGAACTCTAGCAGCAGTCCTTTCTGCAGTGTTGTCTTTTCGAATTTATCCTGGAGAAGTTCCCCACCAGTTGATAGTCTGCAAAAGAATCTCTGTCAAACAAGGCAAGTCATAAGGGGAAAAAAGATTATTGATTGAGACAATCATCCGCGTGCACAGAACACGAGCAGGTGAATTAGTATGATTCCTAGCTAAACTGGTCACGTTTTAGGGTATCAAATTGTAATGGTATTATCTCCATTATGATCAAACATGAAATATCTCAGGAATGCAAAAAATGGTTTAGATTATAATACAAGTTCTTAGCACTAGAGACTAAATCAACATCTGAGTCAGCTCTCCTATACATTAAGAAATACTTAACACGCTTATTACAGCCAGCTTAGTTTTTTCTCCAATATAACAACACCCCCTATTTCCATATATTAATATCTCCATTCCAAATTTGATATGTCTAGAAATAAATATAGTTATAACCTAAATTATACATACTTTTCAATTTAATGTTCCTTTCTCTTCAATTTAATTCAGAGGATATGAATCCCACATATAGGTCCTCCCACTAAGTACTTTCAAGCAATATAAATCTACATATAAGCCCCACAAGTAATCATTAATTTGGTAAAAGGGTTGTCAAATGTTCTCCTACTGTACCAAATCAAATTGGACATAAAAGGTTAGCAACTATTTTTTCTTTTTGTCCTGGGGGTAATCTGGTTAGATTTTAATCAGCAAGTGAGGTCTCCTTTTTTCCCATTAAATTCCATATCTAAAGTAGTTTGACAAAATTTTCCAGACAACTATGGTCAATTACATAACTTAAATAACTAAGCTTGCATGTTAGGAAATTAGATATTTTTCTGATTGCGGGCCAATTTTTTGTTCGATTATTATAAGCATTACCAACATGAAGATCCAGAGATAAGTGCTAAGAAGTGAGCATAAGACGTCTTCATCCATCAGTAGATTTAGAATGTCCGATCGACGCTCTAGTAACCTTAGCTAAAAGCTCTCAGCTCTAGTCCATCTTATGTAACCAACTAGGAGAAAATAAGAGTAGAATTTCAAGATAAGCAGCTAAAAAAAAGTTGTGCTTCCAAACTCTCGCTATTATTTAGCAAATGCATATTCAGAACCTTGAGCCACGTGCATGGGCGAAAACTATACATATGCAATTAGAAATCAACAGGAAAAAAGAAATACTTGTTAGAAGCGCGGACTCTACTGTTTTTGCGCATGGCCGCGAGTTCCAGCACGACACAGTCAAAAAGACTTTCCACCGAGTAACTACGGATACTTCCACCATTTCTACTCGAGGAGAGGGGAAGTCTTAAATGAAACCCCAGTTTGGAGTTTTTTCGCTTCTGTGCGGCCCTGAATTGACAAAAACAACTTCGCACAGCTGCAAGCGGTGGCGAGGCAGCGGAGCGGAAGAATGTGCAGCTGTTTATTGCCCGAACGGCCATTATTGTATCAGCTTTATCAGTGACGCTAAAGCTCGCTCGTCAAATAATTCATGTAGAAATAACCGCGCCGGAGTGCGGTGGCGTTGTCCAAAGTGCTGTTCTTTGCTTCGCTTAATAGCCGTCCGTTGATAGGGAGAGAGAACTACAAAGCAGATATTGAGCTGGACTTTTTATATGCCCTTATTTACAATTGGCAATCTTTTTTTTTTTTTCTTTTTTTTCTCTCTCTCTCTCTAAAATAAATTGATCAGTTTTAATATTTATGTATAAAAAAATGTTTTAGATTAAATCGAAATATCTTCTATCTTCTGTAGCATTTCCCCGTAAATCTTCTAGACATGGATTAATCTTGAAGGAAGCTTAAAAACAAAAATATACAATTCTAAATTATTGAAGGACCAAATATGCTATATTTTCAATATTATAATTTTATTTTTACTAAAAATAGTCACTGAATACAATTTATTTAATATAGTGGCCTTTGTAAGTACCATCATTTGCATAAAGACATATAACAATGAAAACTATGAAGGGCGGGGGGTGGGGGAAGGGCTTTTAATGCTTCTACCAAAAGAATTGGTTGCTATTGAACAAAATGTAATTTTCTACACAAAATACAAGATTCAGCTCCAACTCAAATTTACAGAATAAAGAATGGCATGCGATCAAATGATTCTTTAACCCCCACAAACCTGTTGGGATATATTTTCTAGATACAGCAGCCAGTTAATGCTATGGATCCACAAAGTTTTAATCTGCATCTCATCTGCAAAGCTGAGTGCAAAGGCCTTGGATCTGGGATGCACTTGGATTTTGCAATGAGTATACCTTTGACTTACCGCTATTGGAACATGTTAATGTAAGCTGGTTTCCCGTTTGCTCGGACTGCAAGAATCACATAAAGAAGCACAGGGTTACGTATACTATCTTGATTAAGAGCACACATATTCAACAGATGCAGGAAAAAATCACTAATAGTACGGCTGCTATTGCGTCGTGAACTGGTAAAATCACCTATATATTCTCTTGGGAAATCTTTCCTCAACCCTGAGATGATGAGCAAATCTAGGTAGTTTGTTGAACAGATCTTCCCACTAACAACTAAAGTTGATGATTATAGTTTGTTTTAATGAAATTAGAGTTATTTAGATTTGTGTATGTTTCTACAAGGATTTCCAAGTTAAGAGCCTGCCAAATGGTGTTCAGCTCATTTTATTACTTCTACAGGTCCATTTAAGGTAAAGAGGTTTCCTTTCGAACAGCATACTCATTATTTTCATGCATAAATCAAAGTAAAAAAACTAATCTTTACTTACCAGACAGGAAGCAGCCTGTGTATTGCAGTTCCACCTTGATGTAGGAACACAGCTCAGGTAATGACACCAAGAGCAATGATCATTTAAATCTTCTCCTCGGAACAGCAAAACCAGTCCAGCAGTGAACCTATAAAGTTTCTAAAATACGTCAGTAAGTTATAGTAAAGTAGGGTCACCAAAGGTACCACGATCATGGGCAAATGATTGTTTGCTAGCTTTGAATTTTATCAACAAAGCACAGTAAAACAATTCCACTTCTGACTACTAATATAACATTTTGTTCTGCATCAGTGGTTCTAACATGATCTCTATAGTTCCAAATAAAATCATTTACTTATCAAACTAACAGTGCCAGGCACTCACCAACTTAATCATTCACTTCTAGGCCCTTAAAGAGAGAGTACTCACCTAGGAGTTCAGAAGAGTTAGAGAATGAATCTGGTTTTCCTTTCTCCTTTATTATTCCAAAACAGTCACATAAATAAATAGGCCTTTCAAAGAATTGCAAATCCTAACCCCAATTAGAATATCATGTTTCCATTTTAGTTAGATTCTGTCTAGATTCATATCTAATTAATTGGACAAGCTCTTTTCTGCTATAATTGTTACTTATATTCTGAAAATAATATGGAAAGTTCCTACAGCTTCAATAATCCTGTCTGGAAAGTGTCTAATAAGGATCGCTAACAATCTGTTTAAATTCCTTAAAAGCCACTTCAACACTCTTTTCACATGTGAACATTTGATTTAGTTTATCTTTATCATGATTACCAATTGAATCTTTTCACTCAAGTTGTGACAAAGTCAATTTCTAATAACCATATAGAGCGCTCATTCCAGAAGTTCTCAAGAAACTACCTTGATATAGTTAGGTGTTTTTGGAAGTTAAACAGTAAAGCATACCTCAGACCAGATGAGTATACAAATGCTCAAATGCAAAATTTCCACAGAGAGACAAAAAGAGAGTTGAGGGTGAAATTAAATAAATAGATCCAAATTTCAAAATAAATACAGGAACAAGCTTGCAGAATCTTACCCAGCGACTAGAAGAATCAAAGATATGACCAACAGTATGCATTGATATGCCTTGAATTTAGATTGGGGTGATGTAGAAGGATGTCCATGAGAAGCATATCTCTGGCTGACCCATCCAAATTGGGGCAGTATCAGAAACACAAACCCAAGAAGAAAACCAGATAAGAAACCTCCTATATGAGCAAAGTTGTCTACATGTGGGAGGATACCCACTGCCAGATTGATAGCAATTATGACCACAAGAGTCACTAAGGATGATACCTAGAGAAAAGATAGTGATCTTAAATGACTATATATGAGAATGAAGACAAAGGTAACCGGTAACTTCACTGTTCAGGAAGGCCTCAATAACCACAGTTTGGTAAGTACCTTATTGGCATATATTGTCCAGTTTGTGATCAGTTCAGAAAGCATGCCACCAAGTAATCCAAAAAGTGCACCAGAAGCTCCAACAGATATATTTGACTGAATAAAAAGAGCCGATAATATGCTCCCACCAAGACCAGAGATAATATACAGGAACCCAATGCGTACTATAAAAATACCAAAACAGATCAGTCTCTATCCCCGAGAATCCACTCTTCATACCATATATATATATAGAGAGAGAGAGAGGTATTGGGATGGGAGGGAAGAGCCTAAAGTACTATCTCAGTACATGTAGACAGCAAATTGAGGGCGCCAATCTTAGATGCTTAAACAATCCGTAATTACAACATGAAAGGGCTGATGGGATCAAAGGAAATATGACCCAGAAGTAAAGGCACCAGACTTGAGTCCTCATTTGTAATTCAATCACTTTATAGTAGGTGGTAAAGCAAAGTGTTTACATTAAATTAACCAGGAACTTGTAAAAATGTCCACTCAATATTCTGGAGCAAATAGAAAGCAAGACTATCAATGATTCAATATGTACTAAAATATAATAGCAGAGGAGTTCACAATTTAACAATGTCCTCAGAAGGGAAGACCTCTCTCATGCTTCTCCCAAGCAGCTCAGAACAAGTTGAAAAGTCATGCAAAAGGATATTAGGGACAAGAGATCACCAACTGATCTAGCATTAAACTCCAACAGATGAATATGAAACATCATGTTAACAAACTGCAGAGAGATACAATAACATCTGAACCAAACAAACAAAGAAATTACAGCTATCTAGACTAAAGAACAGTTGCAAGTCACTTCGACTAACTGTATTTATAGAATTGATAAGTTATCTAAATATGGAGACTAGCATCAGATAATATATATATATATAGATAATTTATAGAACCAAGTTAAGTTTCACAGTAAATATATAAAAGTTGCATCCCATATAACATAGCAATCAAGTAGTGCACATACCAAATCCAAATTCTTGCTCAAGCCGAATGCCAATAACTAAAAGACTCAACATGTTGGCTAGCAAATGAAAAACTCCACCATGTAACCAAATGCATGTAATAAGGCGCCATCCTTGATGTTCATGCACCACTTTACTCACATCTAAAGCACCCATCTTCTCTAGCCTAGAAGGCAAAAAAACAAATAAATAAATAAATATGAGATACACTTTGTAAGTTGTTCCCATGAAATTACAAACAAGTCTTTCACCATTAAACAGGGTAAATAAGCAAAAACCAAAACATGAGTTACTCATTTAAGATCACGGAAGAGGCTTGTTAGGGTCAAATTTGTTCTTGCTTCTTGCTTGTAGTAATTTGAGAATAAACATTGTAAAACAACTATGTATCTCATTCTTAATATTTATAAAAGTCAAGATACGTAAATAAGCAAAAACCAAAACATGAATTACTCATTGCAGGTCAAGGAAGAAGCTAGTCAGGGTCAAATTTGTCCTTGCTTCTGGAATGTAGTAATTCGAGAATAAACATTTGAAAACAACTATGTATCTCATTGTCAATATTTATAAAAGTCGAGTAATATAGCCTAGCTAATTTTGTGCATACTTTAGTTCATTTGACACCGAGGATAAATTCAAGAGAGGGTCATCACACAGATTCCTAATCCATTCTTAAGATTCTAAATTCCTTTCCCCACCGCATTCTTTTCTTTGATTTCATTTTACGGCAACCACTCCTAATAAATAAAGATTTATATCCAATAAAATTCTACAGCAACAGTTGCACACATAATTCACAACTTTCCAACCGGATTAAAAAGTCACATGTGAGTAGTGACTCAATTGCTTCACGTCAACATACAGCATGTATGAACCTCTAGTTGGACCAGTCTGATCACCCTTCCTAAGCTTCCTTCAGTTTTCAAAGGGTAGAATGAACAACAACTCAATGAACTATGCTTTTTATATAATAAAATATAAACATGAATCACTATATGCATCCTTCCATAAAGGCTTCAACTACACAAGTAAAAACTTCAACCAAGGAAAATACTTCGATAAAAGCATGTTATTTTTGCACCGCTTACGTAGAGGAAGAAGGTCCCAGAAGAAGATTTTCTTTAAAGGGCTGAAAAGAAAACCGCCCCAGAAACCCAGCAACGCAAGAAACGGAATTCTTGGGACAGTTGTTCACATACATGGTGATCACAAACATCACCACATTAACCACCACAAAGGAAGGTATGAGCCAGGGAAACCATTTCTTGAACTGCTTCATTTCTCCGTACACAACCGGTGCAGCAGAAGATGAGGAAACACGTAGGGTTGATCCACCTAATGGATAGACACTGTTGCCACCCCGCCGTGGATGACCATTGAATTGTCCTTCTGATGGCGGCGGAATCCCTCCGGACATTGCAAGAAAACACTAAAATCCAAAACCCCAGAAGAAAAAAAAAAAAAGTTTTTAGCAAAATTGGCCAAGGTTATTCTTGAATGGATGGAGGGGGGATTGGTTTTCGGGCCTTTTTGGGAAGCGGAAGGCGAAAGGCAAAGAAAGGGAAGCAAGTTTAGGTACAAGGTAGGTTCAGGCATGGCTTGCAAGAGAGGGTTTAGTCAACGGTTTACGCGCGAAATACCCTACGTAGGATGAGAAACATTGGCTCAACATTTTCTGATGTGTGCCGGTTCGGTTGAGGAAGAGGAAGACAGTGTTCTGTTCTTTCCTTTACCAGGATGTCCCAGTTGTACGATGATCTGTCATGCCGTGCGACCTGAACATCTTATTTTTTTATTTTCTCACATTTAATTTTTTTTTTTTTTCCATTGTCGAAGTCCAAATTTGTTTGTGCAAATTTTGTCCATAACATTCATTATAAAAAAGTAAAAACATTATCCAAAGTAAGAAGATTTGACATTACCTATCAATGGATTTTGTTGGATCCATGAAATCAGTTACAGGTTGCTTTGTTCTGACTTTTTCTTCTTCTTCTTCTTATTATTATTATTATTATTATTATTTTTTGTTTAAAGGAGAGAGTTGGTGACTAGACCAGTTTTTTTTTTTGTGGGGGGGGGGGGGGTAAGGCAAAAGTTGTTGTTGGACTAAATATTTTCCTTATCGTCGTCGAAATAGCGACATCTCTGCTAATCTAATTGAAACACAGTTGTTGTTTGGTTTTTCCATTTTGTGTTCATATCAGTTCACATTCTTCTTTGGTCAAGTGTTTTGCCATTTTCAATGTACGTAATTACTAAACCTTAGTTTAGAGTACCAAACAAAGTTATAAACCTACCCATCAAAAAAAAAAAAAAAAAAAAAAATTATAAACCTTATTGGTAATAATAGTAAAAAGCAGTAATTACTACTTACGTTACGGTATGTAGTAACTGGGCTTTTGTTTTTTCATTGACTAATGAACAATGGCCCTATTGAAGCCCAAGGCTTAAATAAAATAGCCTAATACGTTGTCAAGTATTGGATTTGGATCCTCTCTTTCCAACTAAAACCTCCAAACTGGACGAAAACCCAAATATAATTTCAAATTCAATTTCCTCCGCGTGACGTGGCGTGGCAAATTCCGCACCTCCATGTCATCAAGCACCAGCTTAGCAAACCCCGTTCCAGAAGGGAAATGGTGAGACAGAAAGTGGGGAAAGTTCTTTGAATCAGATGCAATTTTGCGTTGAATTTTGACTGTCATTTTTTGACTTCAAACCAATAGCCCGCCAACTAGCAGCATCCTTCTCCTTTCCCCTGTTTTATGGTCTTGTTGCTTTCTCTTCAAATTCCAGAAAACGAGTAAATTATATATATATATATTACAAAAACGTTTCTGCTTGAATTATACGAGTTTTCTTTAGTCCCCCCAATCATATTAATTCAGGATCCGATTTTTGGATTTGAGTCAGAGGTTTACGGAGAGAGATGTCTCAGAACAGGGATCAGAAAGAAAATGGTGGTGGTGGAGGGTTCTTTGCCTCCTTAGCTCTGGGTTTGTCGAATTTTGGTTCTGCTGTCACCAAATCTGTAAATGGGTACTGCCCCGGAACAGAATTTTTGTTTATCTCTTTCTCTATTTTATTCCTTTATAATTTTGTGTCTTTATAGTTTCACGTTGGATAATTTTGTCGTTTTTCAGTTACTCGTTGAATGTAATTTCTTCCTTTCCCCCCTGAAGCATGCTTCGGTAGACTTTCTGTAGATACTCTGAATTAGAGTTCATAACTTGTGCTTTATCTGGGTATGCATGCTATCGTCTTTTGTTGAGAATATAAATTTAAACCTCTATCTATCAGATTAAGCCACTGTGGCAATTTAACTCGACTCAGACCCCCGGGGTGGGATCAAATTCATGCCTGAATCTTGTCATTCTGACTACTTGCTACTATTTATGGACCTTTTGATTCTTTGTTTGCTTTCATTTTGGCTTGTATTCAAAATTGTCTACTTTTTCCCCTCAAGGTTGCTTGGACATGAAGGGTTAGAGGTTATAAATCCTGAAGGGGGCAGTGCAGATGCTGAGGCCGAAGCCCACAGAGGAAGATGGAAGAAGGAGGTATATATTTGTTCTTTCCTCTTCTTATTCTTCTTTATTTTTGACATTTCTTGTTTCAACCATTTTTAATGGCTCTTTCCTGTGAAACTCTGGGAACTGGATGGATGCTGTTATTGCATAAAAAGCTTTACCATTTAAAATAGAAAAGGAGCTAGTTTATTGCTAATGCTTACATTTATGCATTTGAGTCATCCAAAATGAAAATCTCATGACAATTCTCCAATCTGGATGCAAACCTTAATTCTTTTATAGACTGACTATTAATTTCTGAGCATCCTCTTCCCTGCTTTCTTTTCCCGCTTACTGTGCACATTTTCACGCTACTAATCTCTGAGTTTTCCTTATGCCAATCTTTTGTAACCTGACTTCCAAACTTTGCTACTCATTATACTTATTTAAGCTTCTTGTATTTTAATCTATTACAGGACCGTGACAATTATTGGAGCATGATGCAAAAGTACATAGGGTCTGATGTCACATCAATGGTGACACTACCAGTTCTCATTTTTGAGCCTATGACAATGCTACAGAGAATGGCCGAGGTTTGTGTTTAACATGAATAACAGTTTATGATGCTGTTAAATAATTATTCAATTTTCTCTCCTCTGGAACTGTTCTGAAACTTACGTGTTCCATGGCAGTTAATGGAATACTCTTACCTTTTGGACTTGGCTGATGAATGCGAGGACCCTCACCAGAGACTAGTTTATGTTGGTAAAATATTCTTCTTCATTTTCGTTTTTTGCTCTTTAACTCAGATCTTCCATTAATGAGACTGGCGGATGTCAGTATGTTCTGAACCAGTGTACATTATATAATGACGCAAAGCTAATTCTTGCAGTTGCATGGTTTCTGTCCTTGTATTATGCTTATCAGCGGGCTTGGAAGCCATTTAATCCAATCCTCGGTGAAACTTATGAAATGGTGAACCACAGTGGCATAACATTTATAGCAGAACAGGTGACTTATGAGCATCACATTTTTACTGGATTTTGATTTACACGGGTCTTTTGGTTCTTTTTCTTTTTCTTTTTTTTTTTTTGAAGGAACTATTTCTTGTAAACTCTTAGCAGCAAGTGCTTTGAAAAGTTTAGTTATTTAATTTATAATAATGCTTCTTTCTCCTGTTCTTAGCGTCTCATATTTCAATTAAGGTGTTAGTGCAGTCATTCACAGATTTTGTGACATCACCAGGTCAGTCATCACCCTCCTATGAGTGCAGCACATGGAGAGAATGATCATTTTGCTTATGACATAACCTCAAAGGTGAAGACCAAATTTTTGGGGAACTCACTTGAAATCTATCCTCTGGGAAGGTATTAGTTGTGATTTGATTCTTTAGCTAATTTAGATATGTCATTGTTGGATATTCCATGACAAAGAATGCTCTGAACTGTGGTGGATATTATGACCATGTATTTACAGTCCTTTACATGCACTGAATGAGCAGGACACGGCTGACACTTAAAAAGGCTGGCGTGGTGCTTGATTTGGTTCCACCCCCCACTAAAGTTAACAATCTGATATTTGGACGCACTTGGATTGATTCACCTGGGGAGATGACCTTGACAAACTTGACGACCGGGGACAAAGTTGTTCTATATTTTCAACCTTGTGGCTGGTTTGGGTATGAATTTCTTATTGCTATATCTCCCTTTTTGTAGTGGCCAACAGTTTCCAGACAGGGAGACCTTCTACAAATACAAGGCTAGAAATAACTGAAATGATTATTTGAATCTTCCCACTGAAACAATAGGCTCAGTGCATTTTATGTTAACTATTTTAAGACCTCAGTAAATACTTCTCATGAAGAACAAGTTTTATCTTGCCTGAAAAGTGAGTCTTCCCATTGCGTACTTAAAACAATACATTTTTCTTGGAAGTGATATTATTCTTCGAATACTTCATGCATAGAAAAGGTCGTTGGATGTAGAATTGTTCATTTGAAAATTAAAAACAATAAAACATCGTGCTTTTATCAAACAAGTTTCTGAACTGCTTGTCCAGACATTTATTCTGCAGCATTTTAGGAAAAAAATTATCAACTATGTTACTTATTTCAAAAGTAAACTTTTAAGTGTACAAAATATATATTCATGGTAACCAAGTATAGAAATTTCAAATTTAAATGTAATTTTTTTTTTCTAAAATGATTGTCAGATATTTGATTAAAAAATTTTGATTGTGGTACTCTTTGTATACATTTTTCTACTGGGAGACTGGGTACGCAGGAATTGTGATAAAGCTTTACAAAGTTTATGCTCTTATCCAGTTTAACAAGAAGGATTCACTGATTGATTCTCCTTTTATGAGCAGTGCTGGTCGCTATGAAGTGGATGGATATGTATATGACAAGGATGAAGTTCCCAAGATGTTGATCACTGGAAAGTGGAATGAGTTCATGAGTTATCAACCTTGTGATGCAGATGGGGAACCTCTCCCAGGCACTAAACTAGAAAAGGTCAGTTATTTTCATTCTTTAGGTGCCTATTCTTTGCACCAGCTCACTAGACGTTGTGATGTTTGTCCTTTTGTTCCCTGAATGAATCACACACAAGTGGTTCTTTCTCATGAAACCGATTCCTTTATCAAGTCAAGATTTATTGGGAACACAATATGTTAAAAGCTAATGGTAGGATTAGGCACAAGCTCTCATTTGAAAGTCTGTCCATCTATTACATGTAAATGGATATTTATGAAAGATGTCAAAGATTCTCTTTTAAGTTACTTTTAATTACTTGATGCTGTGGTTCTAGAAGACCCTTATGCTTGAATTACATGTTGAGCTGTTCTTGTGGGAGCATAGTTTAGATGATACGGTTGAATTGATCAAGAAGAAAGCACCTTCAGAATGCCTTAAACGGTTAAACTCACTATCGGTTGTTCTACCGTTTGACTGCAGGTGTGGAGAGTTGCTGATGCACCTGAAAACGACAAATTCCAGTACACGTTCTTTGGACATAAGATAAACAGCTTTGAAACTGCACCAAAGAAGTTATTGGCATCTGATTCTAGATTGCGACCAGATCGATTAGCACTAGAGGAGGGTGAAATATTGAAAGCTGGTTCAGAAAAGAGCAGGTATCTCTCCATCCATCACTCCGTGTACCATTTTTTTCTTTGGTTCTAGCTCCTACTTCATAGCTTATTTTTATTTGAGAACTAGATTTGTGGGGGTAAAATCATTGATGTTACTGTTAAAATTGAGTATTATTATTATTATTATTGTTTTTTTGTCTGGCTTTCATCATTCCTTGATAGTTTACATCCCTAACAATACATATCCATCATTTTTTCATTTTAGTAACCTCAAAAGTTCAGAAGATAGGCATTACTTGAACCTTGAGCCCGTCATCTGATTGTTACACTTATTCAATTTACATATAAAGAAAAAGAGAATGATATATATTTAACTTGTTTACCTTCAGTTTGGAAGAGAAGCAGAGAGCTGAAAAGAAAACCCGAGAAGAGAATGGTGATGTATTCAAACCAAAATGGTTTGATTTAACAACTGAAATTTCCCCAACGCCATGGGGCGATTTGGAAGTTTACCAGTACAATGGCAAGTATGCCGAACATCGTGCTGCTATTGATAATTCAGACGACACTGAAGAGACAAACGATATAACAAAGACAGAGTTCAACCCATGGCAATACTGAGTTGGCTTTGGGTTCATTACCAGGATTTCAAGCAGTACAACCCCTTCCATAATGTTACATTGCTTGGTTTTTCAAATTGTTTAGTTAGCATGAGGTCCGGTGCAAAAATCTTTTGTTTTTTTGTTTTTTTTTTTTTTTTTTGTGTGTGTGTAATGGGTATAGAAATATGCTTGTTTCTTTATATGGGCTATATATCAAATAATTCTTTCTTGTCCACTCAAAATAGATAGGTAGGATTAATATCTATATCTCAGTTCTTTGTACTAGGATTCTTTCTGGTTTTTTGAATGCCCCACTTACCACATACACTAATACTATAATATGGATTGGTTGTATAATGTAAAAAGGTGTTGCGATGGTGCTACTAATATTAATATTGTATCCAGATATGAAATGCCAGAAAGCTAGGATTGGATGAATCCCACGAATAATCAAACATTGGAAAAAGTAACTTTGGACTTTTTAGAGTACTATTATTAGTTTTGGGGTTTAATGGGCACACCTTTACCTTTATACGTGCTGGACTTAGGTTCCTGGTCTCGCAGTGGAGGGCACATTTGCTTTCTCTCTTTTCCACCATCTTTCAGCCCAATTTGGACATAAAAATTTATCTGGATTTTAGAGTACTTTTTAATTTGAGTTCTGCCGGTGACAAGAGGGAGAGCTGTCGAAGGAGACCAACCGCCGGTCAACTTAACAGCGGAAGTCAACAACAACAACAATACACTCCCCACGATTTTATTTATTTTTCTTTCACTAAATTGAGAGAAAAGTGGGCAACGTCAACGTGCAATGCAATGTGAGTCGGGGAATGGGCCTAGCTTCCATCCCACTAACCACGGACCCAGATCACGTCCTTATAATAATCATCACGCGCATCCACGTGTATCTCCTTCCGGATCGACACGTCTCCATCTCCAATTGGGTGGTCAGTGGAACAGTGTCCCCTTTTGGTTTTCCGAAATACTCACTTTACCTTTTTTTTCACTTAACCCTCCTTTCATAATTCTCCTTTTTACATATTCTTACATATATATATATATATATACTCTTGGGATGTTTACTGTGGCGATGGAACGGTTGTGGTATATATCGGAAAGGAGTGGCCAAGCTGCTGTCTATATATATACGTGTTAGGGCATTGGATGAGGGTGCTGGCTGCTTGCTTGCTTTAATTGAGAGGAGGACATAGGTCCACCCATGATTTTCATGAAAATGACCCCTTCCACCCGCCGTGCTCGGCTGCTGACCTCGACAACTTTGCTTAACTCTATTCTATTTTATTCATTTTCAACAGAACCCCCACTCTTTATGCTGGTACCCTTTCTTAAGTTTTTCTAACAACACACAACAACC
The DNA here is from genome assembly GCA_035583425.1 of Marsdenia floribunda. Lineage (NCBI taxonomy): Eukaryota > Viridiplantae > Streptophyta > Magnoliopsida > Gentianales > Apocynaceae > Marsdenia > Marsdenia floribunda. Next base: position 13,362,388 of record JAXGGT010000094.1, on the reverse strand, counting down.
AAAAAAAAAAGAAAAAGAAAATGGCGTTCTCAAACCTATGACTCTTCAGAGCTTCCACTTCCTTCTTAGTTCTCTCGATTCAACTTCCACTCCCTCTCTACTACCTCCTGGTACCGTTCTCTATTATTGAACTTCCTTGCTTGAGGTACGCTGTTGTCTCCCTATATATTGACGATTAATTTTTTTTCGTATAATTGAATGAAAGGTGGTTCTTTTGTTTTGTGTTGGTTAAAATGGAGTGCTTTTTGGTTTCCTGTTGGTAGTGTTTAAGGGGCAGCTTCTGTACTTGAAGGGCGTTTTCTATATTTTTAATAATCAATTTATTTGGAGTGTAGTTCTGGGATGGTTTGTTGAACACGTAAAGATTCAATCTTGTTGACTCTCTGAGACTTTCCCGCCCTCTTTGATCATAGGTTTTTCGACCTCATTGTTGTTTTCACGACTCAGAATACTTGTTGTTATTGTATACGTTCGAGCCAGGCCCTTGTTCTATCAGAACTTCTCTTTTGACGCTCTCTAAATATTTTAGGTTTGTGAAATAAGAATTTCACCATACCGCCCGCTAAAAGAAAAAATCTTGGAATGGATCCTAGATTTAGTGGGTTCTCAGGTTCTTTGAATGGAATTCAACTGAGAAATCAACCCGTGTCCACATTTCCTGATCGGAATCTGAACGGACCTAGATATGAGACAGTTCATCCGGACCAGAACCTGGTCAATGGACCTAGATTTCAACATGCCTTTCTAGAGCACAATTTTGAAGGGATCCAATTCTTTCCCAATGATCCCTCGACCAGTAACATAACATCAACTTCGAGTCTGGGTGTCGAGGATGATTATGGTGAAGACCTTGATTTTTCTGATGCGGTTTTGAGATATATAAATCAGATGCTTATGGAAGAAGATATGGAGGAAAAGACATATATGCTACAAGAATCGTTGGATCTCCAAGCAAAGGAGAAGTCATTCTACGATGCCCTTGGCAAGAAATACCCACCATCCCCTGTTCAGGACACAACATTTCTTAGCCAAAATGGTGCAAGCCTGGATGAATATTTCTTTGGTGCTCAACATAACATGACAACTACTACCACTACTAGCAGCAACAATAGGAGCTGTGTAGTAGATACTAACTGCATCACCAGTGCAGCTGATTATGATGCAACCTCTGTTGTTCGATGGGCTTCTGCTCACAATGCTTCAAACTCTTCAGTTAGCTCGTCTAATAGCATAAACAATCTTGTGGATGGATTCTTGGACTCTCCTATTAGTTCTCTCCAAATTCCTGAAGAAAGCCAATCCGTTTGGAATTTCAACAAGGGGGTTGAAGAAGCTAGTAAGTTCCTTCCTGATGGCAATAAATTGTTAAATTTTAGTACCATCTTACCGCAGAAGCACAAGGGAGAAACTGAAAGAATAGCTGTCAAGGCAGAGGGCAAAGATGAAGGAGATAATTTGTCAACTGGATCAAGAGGGAGGAAAAATCCTGCCCATGGAGACATAGATCTAGAGGAGGGAAGAAGTAGTAAACAAGCAGCAGTGTATACTGAATCAACTGTGAGGTCAGAAGAGTTTGATATTATCTTGCTCCATAGCATGGGAAAGGGCCAAGCTGCATTACAAGCTTACCGTGAAAATCTGCAGAGCGCAAAAAGCAAAAAAGTGCAGCAGAATGGACAAGCAGCAAAAGGATCTAGCGGTGGAAAAGGTCGAGGCAAGAAACATAATGGGAAGAAAGAAGTTGTAGATTTAAGAACCCTTTTGATTCACTGTGCACAGGCTGTTGCAGCTGATGACCGTAGAAACGGAAATGCACTGCTGAAACAGATCAGGCAACATTCTTCTCCGTTTGGTGATGGAAATCAGAGATTATCTCATTGCTTTGCTGACGGACTCGAAGCACGCTTGGCCGGCACCGGTAGCCAAATTTACAAGTCCCTTGTGAATAAAAGAACATCTGCTGCTGATTTCTTGAAAGCTTATCATCTATATCTTGCATCCTGTCCGTTCAGGAAGATGTCCAGTTTTGCCTCAAATAAGACAATTATGAATAAAACAGAACATGCCACAAGGGTCCATGTCATTGATTTCGGTATCCTCTATGGTTTTCAATGGCCTACCCTCATTCAACGTATTGCAGGTAGAAAGGGTGGACCTCCAAGGCTTCGGATCACAGGCATAGAGTTCCCCAAACCTGGCTTCCGTCCTGCAGAGCAAATTGAGGAGACAGGGCGTCGTCTGGCAGAATATGCTAAAATGTTCGATGTACCATTTGATTACAATCCTGTGGCAAAGAAATGGGAAACGGTCACTCTTGAGGATCTTAAGATCGAAGAGGATGAATTCATTGTTGTCATTAGTGTATATCGTTTTAAGAACTTACATGATGAGACTGTGTCAGTAGACAGTTCAAGAACTAGGGTTCTAAACCTGATTCGGAAAATAAATCCGAATATCTTTATCCATGGAATTGTAAATGGAGCCTACAATGCTCCATTTTTTGTAACTCGGTTCCGGGAAGCACTATTTCACTTCTCAGCTATGTTTGATATGCTTGAAACTGTTGTACCTAGGGAGATTCCTGAAAGAATGTTAATTGAGAAAGAAATTTTTGGTAGGGAAGCTCTGAATGTCATTGCTTGTGAAGGCTGGGAGAGAGTTGAAAGGCCAGAAACATATAAGCAGTGGCAAGTGCGAAACATGAGGGCAGGCTTCAGACAAATCCCATTTGAGCAGCAAATCAAGAGTAGGGCAGTAGAAAAGGTGACTTTGAACTACCATAAGGATTTTGTGATTGACGAAGATAATCACTGGTTGTTGCTGGGATGGAAAGGGAGAATAATCTATGCCCTCTCTTGTTGGCAACCTGTTTAGCAATCTTGAGAGGCGCCCTTTTTCAGAATATCACAAATAAACCCCTTCCGTACCAATTAGGTGCATTTTGGAGAGAACAAAAAAAAAAAAAAAGGTAATGAAGTAACCACTAGATCCTCATTCATCATTCTCTACTCTCTAGTCTTTGTTTTTGTATCTTATTACAGGACTACTTGGTGCTGCATGTGGCTGTTTCTGACTGTTTATGGCTAAACTACCGCAGGTGTTTCACCTTTTTCCCAAACACTTGGCTTACAGAAATGGACTTGTATTTTGGCAGCCTGTCCTTGCTCAGCTTAGAGCTCTAACAAATTGTCTGCTAAGGTAAAACTGTGGAAGAACTCGATGCTATTTTTTCTGTGGGCATTGGTTTAGTACTCCTCTTCCTTACCTCGGTACCTGACCCTTCTGTACTCTGTATAACTGATGGAAAGTGTCCTTAGCTCTTCATGGTGATGATATGGTAACTAATTGTTATAATCTAAAGATTTTGTCCAGTAGAAGGTGATGTTGGAAGGAAATGTTGTATAGAGAATAATGATTTCAGTAGGAAGTCTGGACTAACGAGAGGATCTTTTGAGATATTAAAATTCTGCCTAATTTAATTTCTAACACATTGAAGTTCTGAGAAACAGTTCAACTCGATTAGCATCATTATATGGATTCAATGTGGCATTTTTGGCAAATGAATTAAGTAGAAGACAGACACGTGCTAGTCAATCTTCTCTTCTGAAACAAACTTATTACTATGAAATTAAAGAAGATTCTCATGAATATGAAGACCCATCCAATAAAAATTTTGCACGGTTGTGTCTGTTTACTACGCTTGATGAGCATTTTGAATGGCTAAATTTGAAATAAAGTTTACAGAGGCGAATATTTTCAGAATGGCAATTGAAGCTGCACCTCCCTCTCATGACCCTTGCTCAACGGCTGACTGCTGCACTTTATGCTAAACTCTTTCTGCAGGTCCTGCAATCTGAAAGCATTAGAGAGAAAAATATGTACTTTTTAAGATTTTCTAATCAGAATCCTGGTTTCCAAGGGACTGTTTTTAACAAAATCTCGTAAAAACTCAGGTAGCGTTTTGAGCTTTGATTCTCAAGGTTTGGTTAGATTTGTCTGCATGACTTGAAAAGTTGGGGGACTGGGGAGAGAATCCTTCTCCCTAATGATTCAAATATTCATATGGTTTCAACTTTCAATGTGAAAGGACCTCCTCAAATATCACTGACAAAAGAAACCTCTTGCAGGCTTTGGGGTGAAAGTGCAGTTGCATAATGGTCAGATATTGCCCCTACCATTTAGCAGGAGGCGGCAATTCTATGAGAGTATTATCAATTTCTTGAGAGACTTTGTTTTTTTTTTTTTTTTTTTTTTTATAAGTATCAATTTCTTGACAGTCATTTAGCGAGACAAGCTAAACAAAGCTAGGATGAAGAACTACATATTTCTCAGTCCCCAACTAGGAAAAAAACAGTAGTTCAGTTTGCATGAGTAAGAAAATCAAATATGATAAGGTATTTGTGCGGCTGAAATAAAAGTTATGTATCCACCTCTATTCTTAATGAAACCTCAAAGGCACAGACCTCTTACTTAAGCAAACACCATTCAAACAAATTCAATCTTCTGGTCCGCTCTCACCAAACCATCTCGGGGGATCAAAGCCAGAGTCTCCTGTAAAGTAACAAGGAAAAAAATATGCAAGAACACCGCCATATAAGAAGAACTGAAGAAGCAACAAGATTCTTTAAACTAAAACTAGCTCATGCTATAAGCATCAGAAATTTAAATTAAGTTTGGACACAGGCAAAAGACTATGATTATGTCTAGAAAATGAATTTGGCACAGGTATACTAGGACAGGGAGCATCAAGTCTGGGTGTTAAACCAACAAGAAAGCAGCATTTTACCAAGAGGATTACACCGACAAAGTCGCCAAGCAGTCAAGACAGTCCCTTTAACAACTCCATATTTCTTGTAAGCAATCATGGAATATTCACTGCAGGTGGGAACAAAACGACAACTGTTCGGCAACAAGGGAGAAATTTCCCCTACGAAGGGAGAAATAAGTAAGATCATTATCTGTCTTCCTTCACCTTTCTATCAAAAATAAAGACTCCAAGAAGACGATGGGTACCGTTTCAAGTGAAGCAGAAACTGAAAGAGAACCGAGTATTCTACCCAGAAACAAAATATTCATTGCATAATTTCCGATTGAAAAAAAAAGGGGGGGGGGGGGGGGGGGGGGGGCCCTAAAGTTTTT
>JAXGGT010000094.1:13339377-13350587 GCA_035583425.1 Marsdenia floribunda | reverse complement strand
ATATATATATATATATATATATTATACATACCAGAACGGAGTATGACAGCCATTTCTCTTGCGCTGGGGCCCATATATATATATATATATATATATATATATATATTAAACAAAAGGGAGGAATATGTCGGCTCTTCCTCCCTTTATTCCTAAACTTATATGAAATAGGAAAAGGAGCAACTCTCAACAATCTGATCCAACTTAACTATTTTTTTATTTATTTTTTGATCTAAAATCCTCATTAATTAATTTATATAAAATTTATAATAAGAGATTTCACATGGTTGAAATATTGTATAAAGTTATTTTAAATGTAAATCAAATTTAAAGATCTTTCACTTAACAAGTAAAAGACGTGTGATATGTCATATCAATTCAACTATTAATCAAAAGTTGAGTAAACTGATGTACTCTTTTGATTATATATATGTGTATATGTGTATATATATATATATATATTTAGATCCTGTTAAATAAAAAAAATAATAATAATTAAAGAAAGAGTAGAAGTTGTAATGGTCAAATTAAATTTAGATCAGCTGTCCCAAGAACTTAGATTAGCTGCCACATTGCTGTCCTTGCTTTGATTCTTTTGAATCATACAACCGATTTCTGACCAAAAATGGCCAATTAAATTAAGGACTGAGCTTCACAACTAATGTTAATTTAATTTTGGGCCTTTAGCTAAAGATAGCCTTTCCCTACAATTGAATACCCCGAAGCCCCTAAATGGTTTTCGTTCATAGTGTCAGTTGGGCTTACTAATTATCCGGGCTTCATCTGATGGAATTAGTTGTATATATATTAGGGATCAAATCATATACATATATATATAAATTCACACCAAAAATATATATATATATATATATCAAATACTGTTAGACAACACAAAAAAAAAAAAAAAAAAAAAAGGAAGACACCAATAGAGTCTTACAAATGATTAAAAGCTGACGTGAGAATCCCATCAGTGTTCTGCTCCAATATCGCGGCAACAATAGATTACTAATATTTATATATATAAAAGGAAGATGATGTGATATATGTGATTTTGCATAAGTGGAGACACATTAACAAAGGTTGTAGGAACCCATCTAACGTCTACTTAATAAAATTTGTCATTTCTCTTGCTGTCAATGTCCAATCTTAGCCAGAATTATGGCTTCTTTATGAAGACGGAAATTTTATATATATATATATATATATATGTATGTATTGCACCCCATTCCACTTCCCGTACAAATCAGTATGATGTGACCTTGATAAGCATGATTAATTAGAAACAGACTAAATTAATAATGTGCATAGAAAGGAAATAAAATTGGGGATATTTACATGGTCCCTGATGGGTTTGGATTGTTAAAGATGAACAAGGGGATATTATATATATATATATATTACCTGATGACATGACAACAAAACATCTATATCATTTAATCAATGAGACAGCACAGAAATCCCATGAGACCAGAATTTTTTTTTTTTTTTTTTTTCTTTTTTCCCTTGCATCAACAAACAATTGTATGAATCTAAGCTGTTACAGGTGTCTCTACAGAGACACCGGAGTAGTTAACTTCAGCCATCTTGTCATTTTCACAGAGCTCTGGAATTGCTTCCCTAATGTTGTGGATACTTCCTAATGCATAATCTGCACCTTTCACTCTTTGGGAAGTACCAACCTGCAAACAACGCGTCACAACCAAATTGGCTATGTAAGTTTCATTTTCAAAAAAGAGATATGTGGGATGGGTTTGGTTCCTTTTTTTTTTTTTTTTTTTTTTTTTTTTTTACTTTAATTTTAAAACTTACAAGTACAGTATCCAGTCCTACACGCTTCCCGCATTGAATGTTCCGGGTGCTGTCTTCAAAGAATAGCTGAAACATCAAGAAATGATGAAGAAGATCATAAGTGTTTGAAGGAATGAATTCATAGGAAGAAAGGCACAGAGAGGAAAAAAAAAAAAAAGGTGTCATGCAGTCTTACTGTTCTATGAGGATTAATATTGGCTATTTTGAGAGCCTTCTCAATGGCTGATTCAGATGGTTTGCAAACAATTGGAGTCTTTGGCAATGAAGTTCCAGTAGGATTAGGTTGAGCAAAATGTGCAATGATGTCAAATATTTCTTGCTTGATGATGGTTGTTTTGCTGGAAGATTTTGCTGAGCACTGCAGGAACACAATCTCATCCTCATCATCAGATGCAGTGTTCCTGTGGATGGGATTGAGGGTTTCAAAACATATGATCCCTTCAAAACAACCTTCTAAGCCTAGTCTGCTAAGAACTTTGGTTGCATGAATCTTGTCAGCATTTGTGAAGATCTGCAGATTGCATCCATATAAAAAAAAAAAAAAAAAAAAAAACAACCATTTTTAGATAGTGCCATCAAGAATCTTCTTAACCCCCTCAGAAACTGTGAACAAGACACTTACCACTTTTCTGAAAGGCAAGCCTAGCAGAAGACTTCTCAAAACAGGGTCAGGCTTCAGATTTTCGTAAGGTAGTCTCCCATGGACAAAGCTGCGAACACACCAAACTCTCATGTCTAATTTTAACTAAATATGCCCAAAGGAAAGGAAAAAGAACAAATTAATCGCTGTCACGTTTCTTACCTATGATATTCATCGTAGTCAAAATCATAGCCAATTGCCTGCAAAACACAGATTCATAATTATTATACACACGAACTAAATTCTTGTTCTAACAGAACAAGCAGAAAACTAGCAAATGTCAAAGAACTTACTCTGAGGCCAGCCATTGTGGTGCCATAATTCTTGTACAGAAGGTTGCCCAAATCATTGATTTTGCTCCTTTCAATCCCAAGTTTTTCAACCATGTAATCTAAAGAGAATATATATACGCGCCCAACAATGTTAGCATCATAAAAGAACTCGTGAGTGATAAAAAAACAAAATATATGGCATACCTTCGATGTTCTTGCGGCATGCTGCTGCCAAACCAGAACTAAGAGGGTACAGCGTGTCATCTAGGTCTGAAATGACAAATTATCCATGAGTGATGAGTCATCCCATCAGTTTAGTTCCCCACAGAAAGAAGTAAATGAAAAAAAATTATATATATATATATATATATACATATAAAAATAAGGCATGGCTGCTTTAACTTAGAAAAATAACGAACTCACCAAACAAAAGACAGTCGTATTTTTGCCTCTGAACCTGCCCATATCGGCCCTCAAATTCCATCTTTGATCTAAAACAACTTGAACAAAGAAGCAAAATATGTTAGCATTAAAGAAGCAAAATATGTTAGCATTACGCGCAAGGATAAGCCGAATCCACCAAAGTTAAGCTTAAAATTCAGATTCATTCTTAATCTTAATCTATATTTCTCCATGTCTTGATAAAAAAAAAAAAAAAAAAAAAAAAAATTCATCGCAGAGGGAAACAACAAACTGTAAATAGAGTCCGCTCAATTTTCATCAAGTCCTTTGGCCACCACTCACAGACCACAATACGTGGCCCACTCAGAAGTTTTTCTCCCTTTTTTTTTTTTTTTTTTTAATTCTTAAAAAAAAAATATATATATATATATAAACTTTTAGTTTTCATGAGATCTCCGCCCTTCATATGAAAAATTTTCACCGCCATTTCTAGCTAGTTGACACCTGAAAGGCCAGATGCTAGCGTCGTTCGCTTTAAGTTCCTACCAGTGTCCTGTGCTCTATATGGTAACGAATTATCAATGAAAAACACCAATTTTCATTACCACATAGCATAGTCGTCGAGAAATGAGCAAAAACAGAGATTAAAGTATGAATTAAGATGGCCACAAGATGAATCAATGTTTTTTTTTTTTTTTTTTCCTGCAATTTTTATCTTTTCTTCTTCTCTCTTTTGGCTGATTCATGAGCACGAATTGCTAGAGAAATACAAATTTGTTGGTTTGTATTAATGGAATTCTACGCTGAACTTGGTGGCTACGGTATAAGAAAATGAAGTTGCATGCGAAGGAGAAAAAATAGCGAAGAGCTGAGAAGTGAACATACCAGAATCACAATGAGGACCAAAAAAGGCAGGAATCGAGAAAGGAGAAAAAAAAAAAAAAAAATGAAGCAAAAGCTGAAAGGAGGAGGAGAGAAAGGGGGGTGCTGCGTCTACTTCTGTACAGAGAAATCAAAGGACGCGAAGGGAGAAAGGGGAGGAACAAATGAGGCTTCCGTTGGGCTTAAATAGGCCAACCGTCCTCTGCTTTTCCCGAATAAAATAGTAATACTAAATTACTTTAAAAAATAAAAATAATCGAAAGACAATTTTTTTTTTTTTTTTTTTTTTTTTTTTTTTTTTTTTTTTTTTTTTTTGAGAAGAACGTAAGACAAATTTGATTTTTCATTTTACTATAAGTATTATTATTTTAGAGAATATATTTTTTTAATATATATATATATATATATGACTGCTGTGGCTTCTGGACCCTTTAAAAAGTCGAGAAACTTCCAGTTTGCCATCAAGATTGAGAGACTCTTCCTTTAATGCAGGTAAAAGGGCAAATTTTTTTGATTTAATCATCAATTAGTTTCTTTTATTTATTTTTAATTTATTAAGTATTTAATGTGTAATAAATTGATGCATGTACCCTTTTTTTTCACAAAATTTGACTTGTCAAACAATAGACTTTGCTAAGAAAATAATTAAATCCACAAATTTATTATACTTTGAATACCTATTAAATTAAAAAAAAAAAAAAAAAAAAAAAGAGATCAATCATATTAAAATTATAAATATTAAGAACCAAATTTACCAATTTTTTTGAGAAAAAAAAAATGATGAGGCTGCGGAATTTCTTTATATATATAACACCGGTCAAACATTTATATTTTTATGCAAAAAAATTATCACGTCTTGGGGGAGTAGGAATGTGCAAAAAGCAATATGCACAAATGCCACAAAAATATATATTTTTTGCCCCCCCTGTGCCGTGAAGTTATGAAGAAAAATATATACGGCTTCATCTATCATAATCAGGGTAGGTTTTAGGCCTACCGAATATTTCAATCATTTTATGCGGACCAAATTCAATCTTCTCCCTTTATTTAAGCAGTAAATTAATTTATTTTAACTAACCATAATAATAATTATTACTATCTCTTTTTCTTTTTTTTTTTTTAATTTATTATTAATTGAGTAACGTTTTTAAAATTATTTGATTTCACGCGTTAAAATTTAAAATACTATATAAATTTCTTGCATGGCTTTAGAAGGACCACACGTTAACATTAGATTTGGTTGATTTTTTTTTTTTTTTCTTTTCTATTTAATATTATTCAGTAATCTAACGTATGAAAAACGTGACATTATTAATAATCAAGAGGGCTAATGATTTATACCAACTCGGTTCACGGGATTCATGCGTTTTACTTTACTTTATACAAATAAATATTTTATATATATATATATATATTTAGACAAATAGAAAATATCGAAATATATAGATTTTGGGCTTAGGCCTAGCCTTAGCCTTAGCTGTTTGTTTGTAAAAGTGTACTTTCAATATCATTCATATATATATATATATATATGTTTTCTTGGGTGCTAAAAGGACTTTGAATATCAATCATCACTGCTTTCCAGCTAAAAAGTCATCTTTCTCTCATTCCTTATTATTAGTATTAGATGAAAAACTACGATGCTGTACAGCACCTCCATCTCCCCATACCCACTGTTTTTCACAAGACTCCTGTTGTTCATTTTTTTTTTGAATATTTTATAAATTACGTATATAATTATTTATTTTTTTTAAAAAAAAAATAGAAGAAGGAAAAAGATAAGAAAAGATGGGATTTAAAGTAGTTGGGACGTACTAATAAAGAATAAAGAAAGAAGGTAAGTGATTTCATTTTATCTTTATAATGGTTTGCATTTACAATGTTACCCTTATAGTGTTAATTTAGGAAGAAGAAGACGGTGGACACAGTTGTCAAAAGCCAGTTTTGGTTGCAAATCCGACATGCATTGAAAGTGCATTTCTTTTGCTAATCAATTGGCGCGCATAATAATTTGTTTGCCAGATCAAACCTACCCTCTTTTGAGGTGTACCTTCTTCTACTACCCTTGTTTTGTTTTCACCATATAAATAAAAAAGGGTTTTTGTAATTTCTTATTCTGGAAATTCCGTGGACGAGATTCATCGGATTCGCTCACCATCCATCCTCTTTTCGTCCCGTTGATTCTTTCAAACTAATAGGGAAAAAAAGATATCTCATTTTACAAATGCACTTTTGTCCCATGATTGCCCCCAAAAATAAATAAATAAATAAATAAATAAATGGAAAAGAAAAGAAAACCACTACACTAAATCAATGTGGTGTTTGTGGTAAATTTGTTAGGAAACTCGGAAGCAATTGTGTGTTCTTTTAAACTAATTGATTAAAAAAATCCAGCAAAAGTGATGAATAACATATCATATCATGGCTGCCTGCCTGCCCTCCCTTTATTTTAATAAGATCTATCAGTTAATATCTTATTAAATTTATTGTAACTATGAATCATCAATGAAATATTAAATTTCATATGTATGCAGGAAATATATATATTGAATTTCTTGGCAATTCTTGCGTTTTATAATATTCTAGGATTAACCTAATAAAAAGATCCTAAAGAGTGGAAACTTTTGAGCTGTTTAAAGTCAAGGGTGAAAACGACCAACTCTTTATGACTAATTATTTTTCTTTAATGAAAGAGAAAAAAAAGAGGAACAATAATTGGATCCCTAATTAAATTGTTTTTACTTTAAACTAAAGTCCAAAACAGAGGTAGCTACATAAAACGAATCATGAGAACTCTTCAATATAAGGCAAAATAAATAATAATAATAAGGATTAAATTAAATTTTATTTTTCTTTTATTATTATTTTTTAAATCATATGTTCTCCCAAGTTATTACTTCTATTAATTTTAGAATATATTTTTACGTATAAGAAAAATACATCTTGACTCAAAGAGTATCGAATTTATAAACTTGTATAGCATTCACAATGAATTTATCACTTGTACTAAATCAAGAAGTTATATATATATTGTTTTTGGTCATACATTTCTTCTTCTAAAATTTTGCGTACTACTAAACCAAAGATGATTACGTAATTGACCATTAGATTATTCTCTTGGGTGTTGGTATTTGGTGCAAAACACTTTTATAAATATATATATATTTTTAAATTTTTTGGTCCAAGTAATTCTGAAAGAGCTACTTCTAACTCTTTCAATTGAAATCTTCTTCTTTCCCAATTATTTCAACCACTTGGCTGGCTCTGACTGTGACAAATATACATACATATTATATTATATTATTTTTAAGTTTTTTTTTTGATAAGTTATATTATATTTAAGTTGTACTAAGTAAACCCCCTGATATTTTAATATGACCCCTTGTTGCTCCCCTAACAATATTTGCATTTTAATTCCATTTTCCCCATCATTCACTTTAGTGAAATTAGTTTTGCCACAACAACTCATATTCATCCTAATAATAATTCACTTTCTACATCATAAATTTTAAGCAAAAACACCCAAATTATTTTCCTCTCACAAAGTTTTTTAAAAACAATTATACATATATTTTTTTTTTTAACAGGACAACGTTAACTTAATAAAAAAAAAAAAAAAAAAACACTTTACAATAACATTAATTTTAATGATAAATTAATTAAATTGATACATTATTTTTTTTTTCTTTTGTAATTATGTATTAACTAATATATATATATGTGTGTGTGTGTGTGTGAATATGGGATTCTTTGGAGAGATAGAGAGACAGAAGAAACAAAGAGGAGAAGCTTGTTTTATTTGTAGTAAATGAAATAAGAGGGAAAGAAAGGACCGTAGTATGTAGCATGATGATGGTGGTGGGAGAAGAAGGCCAATAATGCTGACATGCAGTAGGGGATGAATATTAATATATATGATCGGCCCCGGGGGTGTCAAATAATTAAAATTACTTGTAGATTTTTGTGATCTTATCAAGGTTTTTGTTGTTTCTGCGTCAACCCAAGATGCAATTTTTGGAATCACGCGACCAATAATTAATGCTCTTCGTGACAGTTTTAATATAATAATAATAATAATAATAGTAGTGTAGCAGATTTAAAAAAAAAAAAGAAAAAAAATGACCACCTAGAATATAAATAAATATTAGTAGTAAAATTAAATAATTGTGGACCTGTATATATATATATATATATATATATGCGCTATCCTATAATAATGATGATAAATTTCGTCGGAATATAATTGTAAAGGGTTTTCAATCATATATTGCGTGAGGGTCATAGTTTTTGGTGATAGGGGGGTTGCGTTTCCATAATTTCAATTCAATAATTTCAGATGTTAGAAGATTCAATGCACGAATATTTATATATATATATATATATATATGGGGGATGATGAGGTAGCCTCATCCACATTTTGGCTTCTGTTATTGTCCTTGTTGTCTTTGCACCCGGTACCATCTTGAAAGAATTTTTCCATTATTTATTTTTATGGAGTAAGAATTACATTTTCTCCTACATTAAATACGTACGATTATATATTTAAATTGTCTGAATAATAACAAAAAAAAAAAAAAAAAAAAAATCTTATTGTTGAATAAAAAGAATATATTTTTTTCTTTTTTCTTATTTAAATATCATGTGGTTGATTAAATAATTAAACGAATGAATGAATCAAATCGATTTGCAAAAAAAAACAATTGTATAAATTATTAGAACAAGAAGTTATTACTGAATATCTTACATTAAAATTGATAAGGATAATTGTCAAAATTATTGATAAAATTTATAAAGAGGTAATTGTCTATGGATGGACAATTTAACTGAATTATTATTACTTCCTTTGAGTCAAAAGAAAATAAGCATCCATTCTAACCTTTGTAGTCGTGGAAGTTAAAGAAAGAAAAGGGGATACAAAGATGTGATAGCATGACAAGAATTGAACTGGATTTCTTTTCGTAATCATTTTTCCCCCACTTTCTTTGTTAGAGAGAATTGAAAATAAAATAAAACAACAATTACTTTACTAATAATCTGTTTCAAGTGATAAAAAAAAAAATTGATGCTTCGTAAGCAAGATTTTTGAGCTTGAATTGTATGAATCAAAACATGAATATTGAAAAAAGCTTGATTTTATTTTATTATTTTTTTTTTAAAAAAAAATATAACATGCCTCGATTTTAAATTAATCTCCACCACGACAACACAAGAGGAAAAAAGAAAAAAAAAAAAAAAAATGTTGCTTGGTATAAAGTATCGGATGATCCAGTGAACAAAGGCCAGCACTTCAGTTAGGTTTCTGCCCATATCCACCCAGGTTTGGCAATGTTCCATTCTTAAAAACTAAAAAGTACAAATTTTAAAATAATAAAACAAACACAATTACAGATTAAACTTTCCAATATAATAAAGACAAAGAGAATTATATATATATATATATATATATATATATATATATGAGGCTCCTCAACAACTCCAGCTTATATATATATATGCTAGGTTCTCCACAGCCACAACTACATTATCCCCATATTCCTGCCTTTGTGCATGCATAATGCATGAAAAAAAAAAAAAAAAATGAACACATGGGAAAGAATGGTTTGGTTTACAACTCGGAATCCATACATATACATATACATACATATATATATATATATATATACAATAAAAATAATAATTTTGTTGCAGTCCCACCAGAAGAAAGCAGTCAAAAATGTAATGGAGTCCCGTCGGACCAAGCAAAGTGCTGTAACGAAAGCAATTTATTTGGTTCAGGTTAACAAATATAGCATGACCATCCATTCCTAATCCCTCTCTGCTAAAATGGATGGACGCACCCGGCCACTATTTCACTCACTCAATTTTTTTTTTTATATATATTTAAAAAAAAAATAAAAAATGAAAGAGAAAAGGAAAACATAATTACTTGGAATGATAAATCTTGAAATTTAGCTGAAGGATACAAACAAACTTCAATCATATCCAATCAGTAACACCTCATATAACCTTTGCAAGCGACGCACAGACACGATTATTTATCAATTGGGAATGGATAAGAACAACCCCCCCCCCCTGTTGTACTACTTATTACGCGGGTTAATCATCAAAACATGGAAACTGTTTGAACCCTTTTAAAAATTTGTCAATCAGTGTTTTTTTTTTTTTTTTTTTGGGTGAATTGTCAATCAGTGTGTTATTATGTGTGTATATATATAAATATACCGAGGGCCACAATATTTATTGGTTAGAGATTATAGAGATTTAGAGAATTTGTATTTATTTATTTAAATATGATGTAAACGTATGGCTAGCTAGTGAAGATTAGATGTGTTAAGAATGGTGATATGGCAACACGTGGACCAAGTATTATTAGTTGGCTTTATTGTATTTATTTAGAGATTTTGATACGTAAGGATCATTTACAAAGACCGAGTAGTGAGTAGCATAAATGGGAGCCGCCACCAACAAAAATCACGTAACAACACGGATTATTATCTGTATAGCTCTCTACATGACCTCTACTCAACAAAGGTTCTCTCATTTAATTAATTAATATAATGATAAAGGTGTATACATATAATAGAGAAAAGTTATAATCTTATCATGTAAATCAATTCTTTTCTTTTCTTTTTCTTTTTTTTTTTTATTTTTAAAAAATTAAATTAAATGCATTTTAATTCTCATACTAATTTCGTTTGGACAAAAGGGTCTTTATTTTTTATTTTTAAATAAACGAATTCTCATTCTTTTTTCATTTAGACAAAAGAATCCCTATTTTTTAATTTTTTGGATAAACGAATTTTCATTCTTTTGACCAATTTTGTTTGTAAAAAACTGTTAATTTTTATATGATTTATTATTATTTTACATACTTTAATGATAATTATTTCATTTTATTTTTTTAATTTCTCATAATTCCTCTTTTCTCTTCTTGTATTTTTAGACAAAAAATTAGTCAAAAGGACCCATTTGTCCAAATAAAAAAAGAGAGGATAAATCGCCAATTTCGTCCCTTAAGTTTGTAGTTTTGTCTGCTATAGTCCCTCATGTTTAATTTTATCAAAAGTAGTCCCTTAAGTATTTTCGAATTAACCAAAGTAGTCATTTGGCCGTTAACTTCCATACTTTCCATTAATTTGTCTTGTGAGTGCCTTTTAATAGGGGTATTTTGGTCATTTACCTCTCCTCTTCCGTTAACTCTTCCTTAA
>JAXGGT010000094.1:13308193-13328272 GCA_035583425.1 Marsdenia floribunda | reverse complement strand
TTTACCAATGATCAAAAGATTGAGGACCAAATCTACAAATTTTCCTAACAGAATCCATCAAATAGGACTTTATTGTCTAATCGTAAAATAATTTGAGATCTTAAAAGTTTAAAAAAAAAACTTTTGGGACTAAAGTTGCCAAAAATAAATTTGTTTGGGACTAAATCCGCAAATTATTCTAAATTAAATGATTATTTCTAATTCTTTCGTCTCATCATCAAAGTCTAATTTTTTTTTTCTTTTTTTAGTATAATATAATATTACTCAAAATCACTCTTTTTATTAATTTAAATTTGACTTGAATTATATCTCTTAAAATCTAATTCTTATTTAAAAAAAAAAAAAAAAAAACTCACAGTGAGTCTAAGTTTGCATAGCATTCACAATTAGAATTCATAATCAAAATTAAATATTTTAAATAAAGGTTACTAAACAATAATAAAAAATAATAATAATAACAATAAATTTTTTTTTTTTTTTTTTTTTTAATTTTGATCTTCAATTCATAATTTCTCGAATCATAAATAAAACTATTACCAATTGATGCCTTATTGATATAATAAATATTATGTTATATAAAGTAAAAAAAAAAAAAACATAATACTCTTATTTTTAATATAGCGTTTTTTTTTTTTTTTTTTTTTTTTTAATTTAAACAAGATATGATCAAATTCGCAACTCTTACTATTTCTTTTATAGGGAAAAAAAAAGAAAAAAAAAAACTAATTAATACTAATATTAGTATATTTGATATTTCTAACAGCTAATGAGCAATCGGGAGAATCCTCTGGAGACCACGAAATGGTAGAAGGTGAGGTTGGAGGTGAAGATAAATGAGAACTGGAAGAGGAGGCGATGAACGGTTTTCGGATTAGCAATGGAACAATATCTTCAAGCAAGCCCTGGGATTGGATTTCGGAATAATTATCTGCTCCTCTTTCCTGTAATTCTTGTTCAGAGTCAAATTCTCCAGTTGTTCCGATTAATGGGCAAGAATTGGGACCTGATTCATTCATCATCTCGTAGACTGCAGCCTGTCCATCTGAAGAAATCCTCCTCTTCTGTTTTTTATTAAGGGGTCCTGAATCCATTTCCTGTTGGTGCTGATCAACATGGAAAAATGGATAAGCAAAATGGAGGTGAAGACCTTCGTAGGTGATGATGAACGAGTCCGGGTCATCCCTTGATCTCTCCACCTGCTTTTTAGCAGCACACTTTGGATTTGTACACCTGTAATAACTCCTGCATATGCATTTGATACATATATATATACATAAGATTAGGCAGAATTAAAAGAGCTGATAATTTTTTTTTTAGGTCTTCTTGGGTTTGGAATTTGAATTTTTAAGTATAGATCGTCAGTTTCTTTCTTTAATTACCTTGGATTGGGGCTATTCTTGATAGATTTCTGACCATATTTCCGCCATTTGTATCCATCATCAGCTATTGTATTATCACAGCTCTTGATTCTCAAAGTATACCTATAGTTATGATCAAGACTCCTGCTGCTCATCAAGTCTCTGAATAAATTGATAACCAAAAATTAGCGTCAGGTCAGGACACACGCACAACCTTGATTTGTGTTTTTGTATTAACATTCCGGAATTGGAGATAAATTAAGCTACCAAACGAGAGTGAGCAAGGATACAAACCTTTTTTGTGATACATCTCCAGGTTGAATTTTCATATTACAATCGGTCCGTGATACGGCACTTTCAATGTCTTCAATGGTTGGCCCCGAGTAGATTTCATACATAAGCTGATTAATTGGTGAACCATTCGGATCACCGGAGCTTGATTCCGTCACATATTCTGGTCTCAGGTAATTATTGTCCAGAAGCTGTCTGACCATTTCATCTGCACAGCTACTGGGCCAATTAGTACTCTCAAGATCTTGCATTTTTTGATTCTTTACTGGTGAACTTAACCGTGCAGCATTATATGTGCCTATTTATCTATCTATCTCTACATACAAATACAAATATATATATATATATATATAAATATGTTGTTGAGCTAGGTGTTAATTCAGAAGTTAAACCAAGTAGCAAAGAGCAAAAAGGTCATGAAAAGAAAAAGGGTGGGTGAGAGTGGAGCAGATGAAGGAGCAAGTAGTTTGCCTTTCTAAGGCTATAGGGTTGGTACTTGATTGCTTATTACCAATTAACATACATATATATATATATATGGACTTGCAGATAAGATAATGCATGCTATAGTAGTAAGGATAAAAATTTGACAAAATAGTATAACTGTGGTTCATATATAAAATTACTTTTGGACAAAATATATTTATTAAGAAGTTACAATTATTATTATTATTTTTTAAATATTACAAGAAAAAGTGTTATATAGAATCCGAATTATGATATATCTCACAATTGTGTGATTGTCCTCTGGGCTACGTTTCCCTTAGTTTCTGTGTCTCTGTTTCTGGTTTTCTTTTTTCATTTTTTTTTTTTTTTTTTTTTTTGTGGAGGAGTTGGGGGGAGTTTGTGTTTTTGTCTTGCAGTGATGCCACGGATGGATAGAGAAGTAGAAGGTGGACCATGCGTACCTGAACCATAACCATTACCTCTGCTTATAATTTTGTGCAAAGGTCAACCACTAAAGATGGAATTGAATTCGAGAACTAGGTACTTCTTGGATTTTCTGATTCTGCCAAATTCTTGCCACCCCAGCTCGGGGGGAATTATATAGTATCTCATTTAGATGCTATTTTAAAAAGAGAAAAAAAAGTCAATTAATGACCCCTTGAGATTCATAAAAAGAAAGTCTTTAACGAATTCACTTGCATTTCTTCCTTCTTTGTTAGTAATTGTTGCCATCTTTTGTACTACTCAGTAATATTTATTCAAGTATTAAACTATTTTTTTTTTTTTTTTTTTTTTTTTTTTTGATAGGTAAGTATTAAACTATCTACTTGAGATTAACAAGAAAATCAATCTTAAATTAAATATTTATTTTGATAGGCATATTAAAAAATTTAATTTAATCAGTAACAATTTTTAATCAGAGTCGGAATTAAAGAGAGTTTGATTGAGTTGAATGAACAATTTGATAGGAGTATTTGTTTGCTTTAGAGTTGACCAAATTTAAGCAACTTAAAAGATAGTAAAAACCAGGACAAAAAAAAAAAACGTAGCTCCCCAGAAGGCAACAAAATTTTGACTGGCAGAAGGGGTTTAGGTTCAGCTGCAAAGGGTGTCAGCTAGCGATGTTGGGGGAGATCAGAGGAGCAACGGCCCCCCTAACCACAGTCCAATTTTTCAATTCAAGAAACACCCCCCCGCCCCCCCACGGAGAAAGAAAGAGACCGTGACCAAATCCTTGTCTGTCTCTCAAAAAGTCAACCCCCATTCCCCACCGCCCTTTTTCTTTTTCTTTTTAATCAGATTGAGGATTGCGGACGAAATGTAAGAGGAAGGGCCCACAAGTGCTGGACCGGGGGCCAAATCACGTGTGGAGAATGGAACTGATTGGATAGATGGTCTCTTCATGGGCCTTGGGAATTAATGATTAAGCAAACGGATTCTGTAACCAACCGTTTAGCCCAGTCGGAATCTTGGCAACGGTGACAAAACTCGGAAGGGTACTCGTAGTCGTAGGTCCCTAATGGCTAATGGGAGCAATGGATCTTCCTGCCGCGATCTGTTCCCATCGCCTTTGACTTTTTTCCACTTTCTTTTCTTTTTTAAATACAAATATCAAAGTATGTAGACTTTTTTTTTTTTTTTTTTTTTTTTTTACTTCTTATACAAGTCTGAAAGATTTTTACAATTTGAAATTGAATATACAAATTCAAAATTATAAATCAATATAAGTTCGAGATATTGTAAATTAAATTTTAATTACTTTATTATTTGTTTAATTTTTTTATTTTTTTACTTAATCTTAATCTAACGAGTAAAATCCAGCATGCAATTATTCAAACATAAATTAAGATGTATTAATTTTAATTTTAATTATTTTATTAATTGTATATAAGAATCGATTAAATAATTAAGTGATAAATTCGTGTCATAGAGACAAAAATAAATTCAAAAAAAAAAACAGTGATCTGGAGTATTACCTTTGGATTGGGTCAGGCCTTTTCACTGAAGTCCATTTATGAATCCTTCGGTAGTTTTGGGCCTGAAATCTTGTTGCTCATCGTGTGGGCTTCCTCCGCACAATCCCCAAGGGCAAAATACCCCAAGTTTCTGAAAAAAATAAATAAAAGTTTATTTTTTTTGAGTGGTTGATTGATCCAATTGCCGTGTAGATTTTGTCTCTGTATCACAAGTTAATATTTATTTTTCATAAAACAAATTTAAGACAGACATTAAAAAAAAATTATTTCATATAAATATTTGACTTTTTTTTTTTTTTTTTTTATATATAATTTTTATTATTTTCTAAATGAATATAAATTTAGGGACAGATAATAGTCTAATATAACCAAACCTCATCTATGATTTATATAGGTTTAAATCATTATTTCTTTTTTGAAAAAGAAAGGTGAATTTCATTCCTGCAAACGAAGTCAGTCTGGCTGTAGTGAATCTACAACCAAATGGTGAGACGATCTCAGCCAAGTCAGCACATTGAAGCCCCAAGCCTATCTTAGCTAAACTATGGGTAATGTGATTTAAGGACCTATGACAATATTGAATAGAAAACCTCCCATATAACAAAAACATTTGTTTGAAACTATCCACTATTCCCCCAAGAACTGAAAAATTTGCCACTGGACTGTGAAGTTGATGAACCAGCCGTAGACAGTCAGTTCCACAATAATCTTATCACCATGAGCCGCACCCACCTATTCCACAGTGTTCCAGATCGCCAGTAGTTCAGCATGCTTTGCCGACATTACTCCTTCCAAAGGTCCTGCACCAAAAAGCCTTACAACGCCCAAATGATCCCGCAGAACAAATCCATAGCCTGCTCCTGCACTACATAAAGATGCGTCC
The DNA here is from genome assembly GCA_035583425.1 of Marsdenia floribunda. NCBI lineage: Eukaryota > Viridiplantae > Streptophyta > Magnoliopsida > Gentianales > Apocynaceae > Marsdenia > Marsdenia floribunda. The sequence goes on along the minus strand of JAXGGT010000094.1, from coordinate 13,323,317 downwards.
ACATTGAGTTTCAGCCATTCAGATGCCGAAGGGAGACTGGATCATGGCATCCTGAGTAGCTTGATATGATTTGAGAAAACTGAGAGCTCATTCGGAAACCAGTTATGGAGTTGGCAGTTTTCCATTGAAAATAAAATCATTGTGTGCACCCCACAATCCCCATAAGCAGATTATGAATTGTTCCAAAGTGTGGAGATCTCCATTAGCACGATGAGCAACAAGATGAAAGAGTTGTAGCCACGAACTAACCTGCGATATCAAGCTAGGCAGATAGAAATCCGTCCATTGCCAAACAGTTTTTGCAAAGTTACAAAAGAAAAATAAATGAAGATCATTATCTTGTCCTGAATGACACCTTTGACAAATATCATTCAAAACAATTGAGCGTCGTCGAAGGTTACTTCCGGTTGCAAGGGCATTATGGCAAAGTTGCCAAGAGAAAACCAGTACTTTGGGAGGGAGCTAACATTTCCAAAGCAATGTCCAGTCAGAGGAGATAACAGAAGATGATGCCGTGTCGGACATCCTCTCTTTTAGGTGCATTCCAAGTTTGTACACAGAGGATACCGTGAAATGGCCAGAAGGGGTGTAATGCCAAATCAATTTGTCGTTACCACTTTGCATGCAGAGGGGGTACCTGCAAAATCAGCTCACAATCTCTGGGGCAAAAGAGTACTTTAAGCAAATCTGTTCGCAAATGTCCACGTTGAATAAGATCTCCTACACAGAATTTTTCATGCAAGAAACACAATGGTGTGATTGGTTTAAAAGTACCTGGCGAAGGAGCCAAGGATCATGAAAAACCCGCACAGAACTCCCGTCACCAATTCCCCATCTGATTCCATGCAGCAAGAGTTCTCTCCCAAAGATTATAGAACGCTAAATATATGAAGGTCTAGGCCCCAATCCAGCTTCAAGAAAATTCTTTGACCGAAAGTACTTAAATTTAAGTACTTAGGACACCAAAGAATCTAGATATTGTAATAAATGCCAGCTCTGTTTAGCCAAGAGAGCTTGGTTAAACAAGCGTTGGTTTTAAAACCCAATCCCCCATCCTTTTTGTCCTTACAAATTTTATTCCAAGCAATCCAAGTTGTACCTTTGCCATAACCCTTAGAGCCCCACCAAAACCATTGGATAACTATGCCAATTTCTTTACAAAGAGACATTGGGAGTTTGAAAACGGACATGGCATATGTAGGAATAGCCTGCAAAACAAATTTAATCAAAACCTCTTTACCTCCTTTGGATAGTAATTTTTCTTTCCATCCGTGAGCTTTCTTTCACACCCTATCCTTCAAATATTTAAATATCTCCGTCTTGGATCTACCAATTAAATAGGGTAACGTATCTTCCATCACTCATGCACATGTTTATACCAAGCTTATGCATCAATTCCTGCCTTCTTGTCTCAGCTATTCCTTTGGAAAAAAATATAGAGGATTTAGAGACATTAATTTTTTGCTCAGATGCGTGTTCGTAAGTTCGCAAAATGGACAAAAGAATGTTAGCACTAGAAACCGAATCCTATAAGAACAAGAGACAATCATCTACAAAGAACAAATGGACAAGGGAGGTGCATTACGACCTATCTAAATACATGGCCACTGTCCGTTAGTAACAACATGTTTGATTAGCTGAGAAAAACCTTTAGCACACAAGATAAATAAATACGGAGAGAGGGGGCCACCCTGTCGTATTCCTCTAGATGGCTGAAATTGGGTTGGAGGTTCCTCATTAATCAGAATCTTGAAACAGACAGTTGTGATGCACAGCATAATCAAATCAATCGTTCGATTTGGAAAACTCATTTTTTGTCAAAACCCACTTCAAATACTGACATTCAACTCTATCATAGGTTTTGGACATATCAATTTTGAGTGCATAATCATCTGAGTAGTTCACATTTCCACCGAGATTAAGCCAATGAAAAACTTTCGTAGCAATAATAATGTTATCAGTGATTAAGCGTTTGCCAACAAAAACACTTTGGGTTTCTCCAATAACACTATTCAAAATTGGCTTTAATATGTGTACTAGGACTTTCGAAAGGATTTTATAAACCACATTACATAGGCTAATAGGCCGAAAATCAAACATAGATACCGAATCCTTAAGCTTAGGTATGAGGGTGAGAAAAGTTTCATTCAAATCAGAAATCAAATTACCCGCCTTCGAGCAACCAAGAAGCATCTTAGAAATAGACGGTCCAACTGTTCCCCAATGAACTTGAAAAAAATTGGCATGATAGCCATCTGGTCCCGAGGTCTTCGTGGGATGCATTGATTTTAGAGCTGCCCATATTTCCTTCTCCTAGAACGACCTATCCATAAAAATTTTTTCATCCTCCGAAAGCTGTGGAAAGCAAATATCGTGAAACAAATCATCATAATTAGAATCAGTGTGATCACTAGAAAACATAGAGGTGAAAAAAGAAACTGTAGTAGAAGAAATTGCTTGTTGAGTTGTGTGAATAACACCACCGTCATCCCGAATTTTGCTAATCTGACTACGCCGATGTCTATAATTCGCATGATGATAAAAGTAAGCTATATTTTTATCAGCATTCATAAGCCAATTTGACCTCAAACGTTGGCGCCAATAGTCATTTTCCACATCAGTTAACTCCTGAAGCCGAGAATAAGTCATTCGAATTTCTTCTTCATTTGCTTAGTTTCTCCCTCGGATCATTCCCCCTATGTGACCTTAAGTATATTCAATCTTGCTCTTCAAGGATTTCCTTTCTTCGGCAGAAAACAAAAAGGAAACTAACAACTACTACTAATATTACACAAAACCTAGGAGAGACTCTCTCTATGCTCCAAAATTTCAAACATTTTTTTTTTTTATTGGTATATTATGATGACAAATAATTATTTCTTTAAAAAAAATAGGCAAATTGGTGCAAATAGTCCCTCATCTTTTTTTGGTTGGTGCTTATAGTCCTAAATCTTTAATTTTATCTTTTAATATCCTCTATGTTTTTTTTATTAGTGCATATGGTCCTTCTGTTAAATTTTTAATGGTTAGTCAACCCTTTTTATTTATTTTTTCATTTTTAATAAATTTCAAGGACAAAATAGTCTTTTAACTACACCTCTCACTTTTTTTTTTTTAATGTATATATCTCAAGGACAAAATCACTATTTTCATCCTCTATTCCAATTTTTTTTTTTTTTTTTAAAAAAAAAACTAAAAAGGAAGGATTTTTATTTCGTGAAGCTCAGAGGTAAAATTTCGAGAACATAATGAACTTCCAATTTAAATCCACAATATTTGAGACTACTTCTACATAAATCGAGTAGAGGGAAATCAAAAATTTACTATAGGTAAATTTTTGTTCTTTTCTAATGTAAAAAGATTAAATTTTTTGTATTACATGCCAACAAAAAAACTTTCTTTTTTTTCTTTCAGGGATTTAAATTTTAAATTTTTAGACTATTTCGACGTATGACACCATAAAGGATTCCTAGTTTGCTTACTTCCCTACTGTCCATGGCTAAAGAAAGAGTACTGCGGCTATCACAAAAGACCATTCACAGCTGAAAGCCTAGGTAACTAACCCCCATTTCACTTATTATTCCCAACCGCCATAACAACATAAAAAAAAAAGAATATAATTTTTATTAATCCAGGTAATGCATTAGGTCTTATTATTATTATTATTATCTTGGACATTTTAATCCATTAAAAAAAACAAAGAAGATTCAAATTTAATATAATAGAATTGAAATAATTAGAGATTCAATTTTTCAATTTTGGATGATTATTTAATATAAAAGATTCAAAAAAATTTATTATTTAATAAAGAAAATAAAATAATAAAATGAAATAGATGGTGCGTGTCTTTATTATTATTATTATCTTTGACTTTTTAGTTTTTTTTTTTTTTTTTTTTGGAATAAAGGGTGAAAATGTTGATTTTATTTTTAGAATATAAAAAGAAAAAAAAAAGGAGGGATGTGTAGTTAAAAAGACTATTTTACCCTTGAAATTTATTAAAAATAAAAATAAATAAAAAGGGTTGACTAACAGTTGACTATTAAAAATTTAACAGAAGGACCATATGCACCAATCAAAAAAATATAGAGGACATTAAAAGATAAAATTAAATATTTAGAACTATAAACACCAACCGAAAAAAGATAAGGGACTATTTGCACCAATTTGCCAAAAAAATACATAAATAAATTGAACTATTATTACTAGTAGATAAATTCAAATAGGAGGACTTGGTCCATCCATTTTCTCAAAATGGTACGTATTGATCATGTCTCACTGGACCACATTGACCCTAATTCCCCTATAGCAATTAATTAATAATTATTAGTACAGGGAAAAAAATGGAAATAGAAAATAAGAAATACCAATGGACTAAATATATATACAAAAAATATATGAAATGTAATGTTTTTCATTTTTTTTTAAAAAAAAAAAAAATTATTTTCAATATAACACAAACTCATGGCATATTAAATTATATTAATACTAACAGAATTATGTCATCTTATCGTTAATATTTCTACGTAGTGCACTTTTTTTTTTTTTTTTGATAAGTTTCTACGTAGTGTGCACTTAGTTCATAAAAGTTGAGAAGATTCAATTATTATTATTTGAAATGAAAACAAGGCAATTTTCCCGCCCAAATGCGGAAATGATCAGTAGGCGCCGCCTTATTTGAAATTCCACAAAGACGCGGTCTTACGTGGGCCACGTACATCTATAACAGCACGTAGTACGTCGCAATTCTCAGGATTCATTTTTTTTTTTGTTTGATGGTTCGCAATTCTCAGGATTCATTCATTCATTGAAGAAGCTAGTCGGTGCCACCCCATCCTTAACTGTCCCATTTATATTTATATATATCCACCTATTTTGCTTTCTTCCGATTTCTCTTCTCATTTTGCCCACTCCGCAGCAGCTTCTAAGCCCCCTTTTCACATCACAATAATTCTCCTCCATATATCTCGACGTTTATTCACCCCCCTCATTTCCGATCAAAACTCGGTCACAGTTTCAATAAGTGAACTAATTAATATATACTTTCTGAATCCGATTCCGAGCTAAAAATGGAGATTCCAGAAGAGTGTACTACTCCCAAAAACCCGGAATTTAGAATACCAGAGCTGTCCGAATGCCCACCGGCTCCAAGGAAGAAACCGGCTGAACGGCGGAGCAGCAAGCGCGAAACTCCAAAGAACGGTTACTTTCAGCCACCTGATCTCGAGAACCTCTTCGCCATGGGGCCGAGAACAACAAGAGAAGCTTGTGCTTAAACCCTTCCCCCCTCCCCCCACCCCACCTTTACCTCTGTAGTAGTAGCAGTAGTGAGTTGGTCTTAGTTTTACGCTCTCTAGGGTTAGGAGTGGCAAAATTCTTAATTAGCAAACTTTTAGTTCGTTATGTGTGCAATTGTATACTTGATGCAAATATTACTGTAATATTCTTTTTTAAATTATTATTTCATACCCAAAATTATTCAGATAATGTTGCTGGAATTTGCTCTGTTTCTCCCTCGGATCATTGCCCCCCATGAGACCTTAATTATATTCAATCTTGCTCCGCAAGGATTTCCTTTCTTCGGCAGAAAACAAAAAAGGAAACCAAAAACTATACTAATATGACACAAAACCTAGGAGAGACTCTCTCTATGCTCCAAAATTTCGAACATTTTTTTTTTATTTAATTATTTTTATTAGTATATTTGATGATGCTAGCAGCAGATGAACAGATGACGAGGTTCGTTTACCAAGCTGAATGAAGGTTAAGAAGACTTGGTTTAAAGAAATGAAGAAAAAAAAAACAGAAATTGAGTAGGTTAAGGACAGAGAATTATTCTCATGCCGTACGAACTTACCAAATGTTCAGCTGAATAATTTATAACTTTCAGTGTAAGGATTTGACTAATGGTCTAAAATCTCGTCAACATTCCTTTGCAAAGGTTTCAAAGAGTTGTTGTTGCATGGTACAGATCCAACATTTGCTTCATGTTCCAGACTACATACATATATATATATATATATATATATATATAGATTACCAACTATTCCTTTCCTTTTTCCTGCATTTTTGAAGTTTTCTTCTTTGATTTTTATTTAACTGGCCATTTAACTATACTCCTTACTACTTACTTACAATTAAACCTCGAGTAATTATAAGTAATTTTGGGGGTAAATTGGTGAAAATGGTACTTTATTTTTTTCATTTGGTGTTTATAGTTCTAAATATTTAATTTAATTTTTTAATATTTTCTATATTTTTTGTATTGATACATATACTTCTTTTGTTAAGGGCAAAATAGTCTTTCCAACCACACATCCTTCTTTTTTTTTAATTCTAAGGACAAAATAATATTTTTACCCTTTATTCAAAAATAAATAAATAAAAAGGAGGAAATTTATTTCATGAAAGAGGAGAATATATAATGGATATATTTTTTGTGTTTATTTTGTTTAATTTATTTCATGAAATAAATTCTCCCATTTTTAATTTTATTTTATTTTTTTGAATAAAGGGTGAAAAAAGACTATTTTGTTCTTGAAAAAAAAAACAAAAACAAAGAAGTGTAGTTAAAAAGACTATTTTCCCGTGAGATTTGAAACAAAAAATTTACTAAGGATTAACCGTAAAAAATTTAGTAGAAATATCATATATACTAATCAAAATATATATACATATATATGATATTAAAAAATAAAATTAAATATTTTTAGGACTATAAGCACTAAATAAAAAAGATAAAGAGCTAATTTGCCTAATTTTGACTCCAAATAATATATATATATATAACACTCATTTACATTATGGCTTGAATTTATGATTTATAAATTATAAATGAGAAGCCTTTTAGAAAAAAAAAAAAAAAAAAAGGTTAAAAAAGCACACTTAATGGGTTTAAGATTTGAGAGTTTAATGACTTACCTTAATTGCAAAGTTAAAGCAGTGGCCCAGAAGAAGGTCGCAGGAGGCCCCAAATATAATTAGTATTGAGAAAAATATATCAGTTCTTTCTTCTTCTTCTTTTTTTTTTTTTTTTTTGTTGTTTCCAATTGTACAGCAGAAAATAAATGAAAAAGGTAAATAGAGAAGATGTAAAGTCTCATTCCAGAGAGAGTTCTGGTGAATATATACATATACATATATATATATATATTCTAGTGGAGGTGAAATTAGATTTGGTGTTGAAGATACTATGGTGTGTCAGTGGCTTTGGCTTTGGCTTGCCTTGGGAGCTAATTGTCTACTTCTCCACTGCTCCAGTTTTCTTTCGAATTTAGCAAATGCATATATGTATATTGATTGGCACAGGTCGGAAAACCTTCTAGACTTTCAAACTGTACATAGATGTGGTAAGATCTGAGTCATCATCAGGTGCTGAAGTTTTTGAGTAGAGTACGTACTTTTGTATATGTTATCTCAAGTTGGTGGTAAGAAAATGTACGTATTATCAAGAGTTTTTTTTTTTTTTTTTTTTTTTAAGATTATGTGATAATTTAGCAGGAACAGAAATTCTTAAATTCAGGCTTTTATTAAAAATTTAACCTTTTTTTTTTTTTTTTTTCCCTTTATTAACTTGATTAAATTTTTACACCTTGGAAAGACAACCCTTTTTCTCTTGTTTCTCTTTTGAGCGTCAAGGCAATTGAAAGGTCTTTAAAAACTTAAGCTATGAAATCAAATGGCTGCTGCTCTAGGAAGTAGCTAAGAACAACCTTTTCCTTTTAATTAGTTTAAAAAGATCAAGAACCGGACCACTGTATTCCTTTTCTTTGGTTATCATAATAATGGTCTATACATATATATATATATATATATTTTCCGACTGCCCTTTCCTTAGTGACCCCTGGTGGCATTTTAGCCACTGCGCCCCCTGCATTTACATGAACACCAGTTCGGCTTTCTTTTTTTTTTTTTTTTTTTGATATTACGTTAAATTTTAGATGAGGTGATAATATATTATTAAGTTGAAAGTAATTTATGTTTATTTCTTGCATAAAGATTTTCTGAGTAAGCCAGACTTTTCCCATGCAGAATCAGTAACTTTTTTAAGAAATTAACAACTAGGTCAAAAGACCACACCCTTTCTCTACAGCAGGGCACAAGGAAAGGGAAAAGATTAAGAATACCTGTGACGACAAGTGATAAAAAACATTTTGGGTAATCCCTCGTTTTCTTTTGAGGACTTTAATCATATGAACTTAAGAATTAAGAGTGGTTTTAACTTTTTAAGGGGTAATGAGGAAAGACAGAAGCTCAAAGACTAAAAGACAGACAGACATATATATCTTACTTCATCAGTACTCGAAAATTCAGCTCGACCAAATCTTGAAATTGCATTAGACAAAGGTGAACCATCTCAACAACAAAAAACCGTACTTAGTTTTACTTTATTTTGTGCTAACCTATGTTTTTTTTTTTTTTTTTTTGTTTCACTTGTCTCAAACACACTCTCTAATAAACCTTATTGTTACCTAATAATCATAATTCAATTCTCCACGCACTATAAATACTACCCACAAATAAACGCGGTTAAGTCCAGTCTTGAACTTCCAGTACACACAAATTTCTGTTGTAGTTTCGACCATTTTCGACTCTCCAGCTACTTAAACAAGAACTCCAGAGAGAAGAATGGTTTCTTATCAGCTTTCTCAAAACAATGTCTTGGCAGCTTTGCTCCTTGCTCTGGCTCTATTGCCTCACCCTGTGCTCTGCATGACAAGGCACTACACTTTCAATGTACGTCTAAATTCTGTGTGTCCTTTTACACGACTCTTCCAATGTACTAACCCAACTTGAAATGTTGTATTTCTCTTCTTTCTTTTTTCTTTCTATGGTAGATTGTGCCACACAATGTGACCCGTCTGTGCAAAACAAAGAGCGTTTTAAGTGTTAATGGGATGTTTCCGGGGCCTCGTGTGGTTGCAAGAGAAGGGGATCGGCTCGTTGTCAAAGTGGTTAACAAAGTAGCCAACAATGTAACCATTCACTGGTATGGAAAACTAGAATGAAAGAAGAGCTTGAAATTATTACTGTACATGCATGGATGGATTGGCGGCATTTCTGCATCATTCAACAAGAAACACTAGTGTAATAATTCATTGCTTGAAAATTTTGCAAACAGGCATGGGATTCGGCAGCTCAGGAGCGGTTGGGCTGACGGACCGGTATATGTTACACAATGCCCCATACAGAGTGGCCAGAACTACAACTACAACTTCACAATCACTGGGCAGCGAGGCACTCTCTTCTGGCATGCTCACATTTCATGGCTGCGGGCAACCATATATGGACCTCTGATCATTCTTCCCAGGCGCAACGAAACTTACCCTTTCAAGAAGCCTTACAAGGAAGTTCCCATTATATTTGGTAAGACTCAGATATTCATTAATTAATTGAGCCAGTAGCAGTGTCAGTGTGTGCCACCTCTTTAACCATCAATGTAATTTGAACTTCTTCTGATGATGATGATGATGGCACCGAGTTCTTGTTGCACAGGTGAGTGGTGGAATGCAGATCCAGAGGCCGTAATTAGCCAGGCTCTTCAGACAGGAGGTGGTCCAAATGTATCAGACGCGTACACAATCAATGGTCTTCCAGGGCCCTTGTATAATTGTTCCTCGTCTAAAGGTATCGTCAACGTTTATCATGACTTCCATAAACGTACCTTGCAGCCATGATTAACTTTCCAATCTAAAGGAGAAAAGCTACACAATCCAGCCATGCGCTGGATTACTAAAGACACAGTAATGATCAGTAATTAACGAGGTTTTTCAATATTTATGGTATAGCATTAGCAGTTAATTAACAGTGTGTGGTCATTTTCCAGATACGTTCAAGTTGAGGGTCAAGCCAGGAAAGACCTACATGCTTCGCTTGATAAATGCTGCAATGAACGATGAACTATTTTTCAGCATTGCAAACCATACAGTTACCATTGTTGAAGCTGATGCTACGTACATCAAACCGTTTGAGACCGATGTAATTTTCATCACTCCAGGACAGACTACCAATGTTCTACTCAAAACCAAACCTTTCCATCCAAATGCTACTTTCTTCATGGCCGCTAGGCCTTATTTCACAGGCCAGGGCTCCTTTGATAATACGACTGTTGCTGGAATCCTTGAATATCTGCACCCTCAAAATCACTCTTCCAATAAATCCCAAACAATTATCAAGCCAACTTTGCCACCAATAAATGCATCCACCCTTGTTGCTAACTTCACCAAAAGGTTCCGCAGCTTGGCCACTGCCAAATTCCCAGCGAACGTGCCACAGACAGTCCAAGAACGTTTTTTCTTCACTGTGGGACTTGGATCAGCTCCCTGCCCTGCAAACATGACTTGCCAAGGCCCTAATGGCACAAAATTTGCAGCGTCAGTCAATAATGTTTCTTTCGCTCTTCCGTCCTCGGCTCTTCTGCAATCCTACTTCCTCAAAAAATCTAACGGGATCTACACGACTGATTTTCCGATCAAACCACTAAATCCATTCAATTACACAGGAACACCACCGAATAATACATTGGTAACTAATTCAACCAAGGTGGTGGTCTTACCGTTCAATACAAGCGTGGAGCTAGTGTTGCAAGGAACAAGCATTCTTGGAGCAGAGAACCATCCTCTTCACCTACACGGCTTCAATTTCTTTGTGGTTGGAGAGGGATTTGGCAACTTTGACCCAAACAATGACCCACCCAAGTTCAATCTGGTTGATCCTGTTGAAAGGAACTCTGTTGGCGTTCCATCAGCAGGCTGGGTTGCCATTCGTTTCCTCGCAGATAATCCAGGTACCCAGTACTAACCATTCCCCCTAGATCCTCCAGTGCCATGAATGATTTCAAGAAACCCAAATATTGTTGCTTTATCTATCCTTTTTATTGACTGTTTACATAATGAACAGGAGTCTGGTTTATGCACTGTCATTTCGAGGTGCATACGAGTTGGGGTTTGAAAATGGCATGGATTGTGTTGGATGGACCTTTGCCAAACCAAAAGTTGCCCCCACCACCTTTAGATCTTCCTAAGTGCTGATCGTGTTGATTGGATCCTCATTGTTCTTTCAAGAGTCTTTGATTCTTTTCGGTTTTCGCTTTTTTTTTGTAATTTTTTCATGTCATTACTTCTTGAGTGTTTAATTTAAAGAGATGATTTGTCTGTCAATTGTACGTGGGTACCGTTGGCTGGTCGGAGAAACTGGGAAATCCAACTCCAAAAGAAGAATTTTGCAGACCTGCCAGGTTTTGACTTGGTTAATGTCAAGAATTTTTGTATACAAGTTTGAGCTTTCAAGACAAGCACCGTTAAAAGTGAGTCTTCATCAAGGGTGGTCTGGGAACACATCTGCAGGGTTATGTCATCTATTGGGTGAGGGGATCGGGATCTATCTACTTCGCGTAACATGTTCAGCCATTCCATAAAAGACTGCATTCGGATCTGATCCCTATACCCGTCAAAGTATTTTGTTTGTTTGTATCTTTTTCATATCAAAGGACTTGAACCTCTGCCATTGCCATAACATCAAATACAATCAATACATTATCCTGCCGCTGCCAGATGATTCAGACGCAATGATATCCTTCTTCATCCCCACAACAAAATATCCAAAAAAAAAATACTTACACTATGTAAGGAGGCAATAAAAATTGAAAAATAGCTTGACATAAAGTGACCCTCCATTATTCCAAATCGAAAGGTGAAAGGTTTGGCCCCTGTACAGGGTGCAGGGGAAGTCCAGAAAAGATTTAATGCCCATATCATACAACCAAAAAGATTTAACACTAGGTTTCGACATAAGTACCACATAAATCATCGTCTAAACAATTATGTACAGTTTAGAAACTTGAATAGGCTTCTCATCACAGCATAAGTGTAGAAAAGTATTGCTCAAACTCTTTATCAATGGTTAGTTTCTTGGGGCGTTGCTGAGTATCTGCATTCAGATAACCAAAAGGTCCACATGAGTACATATCAGAGAGTGAGATTTCACCAAACACTAAAGAGATTTAAGTTTCATAAAAATGGCTTAAAAGTCACACAGCCTAGAACTTCTACTGGTACCCCCAATTCTTTGAGGTATAATAATCAGAGGTGAAAGGAAGGTGATGCTATCCTTGTAAATACAAGTTACCTTGATTAATGGTCCATCTTCCAGAAGAAAGAACATAATTTGGAGCAACTCCATTGTCATAAAGCATCTTTTCAAGTTCCTTATCCGTACAATCCTCAAAGCTTCTTGTGTCTTCTGAACAGCTGAAATCCATTTGGCCTCCAAATTCTAGGAGATAATCCTCATCATTCACAGATGAGTGCAGTCCAGAATCAGGATAATTGAAGTCATTTATAGGTTCTGTTTCTATTTTATCAGATGATTTAGTGGCTGATGTGGTTTCTGAATAATGCATTGGGTTCTTAGAGATATTGCCTCTCGAACTGACAGATGAAGTGGAAGGCTGGTCAAATGAATATTCCTCAGACTGACACTGGTATTCAGCTGCACCAGAGACAGAAATCATTGAATCAGCACAAACACTATTGCTATCGTTTGCAGACTCTTCTTCTTCCAACTCTTCAGCTCCAGTCATTCTAGTCCATTCTGGTTTAACAATAAGCCCATACAACACTTGATCCTCTGGGTTGGGAATAGATGAGAAATCATATGTTAAAGCATACGTCTGATCTGAACAAACATGCTTTGGTGGAGGAATGCCCAGTTGTTCACCTTGAAACTTCCTTTTTCGATCCAGGTAAGACAGCCTTGCCTGCAGTTCCTTTGCTACGTAAACACTGAAGAAGATGGAAATATGTAAGAAAAGGTACAGTCGGAAATATGTAAAATAATAGAATGATTTTTCACCAGAAATTGATGACGTCTATTCAATGATATCAGAACTAAAAGAGACCAAAGCAACGTTACCTCAACCTCTCTCTTATTGATAGATGTAAACTATTACAATAAACAAAAAAAAAAAAAAAAAAAAGAGAAAAAAAGAACAAAGTTCAAGAAGAACAAGTTAACCCTATGCACCAGTCTTCCTTGCTCTCTTTCTGCACTGAATACCCCTGCAGATATAGAAACTACAAGTATATGCAGAATCTGGTTATATGGTTCCAAGATTCAACTAGTCCTTTCTTTCTTCCTATGAATGGGGGAAGCAGCAGAGCTTTGAATCAGTCTTTTAATTTCTTACACTTAATGATGTAATAGGTTCCATCCAAAACAATTACAATGGAACATTTGCTCACAAGCTCTAACAAATTCTGCAAAACCATGCTTGGATTTGTAGATCAACCCAAATATCCATAGCCCTCGGAACCCCTTCAATTTACAGCCTTCAGATGCTCCATGTAACCTAAGAGGGGCTGATCCTCGGAAACATAATAATTAACAAATACGAATGATTTCCTCTTATTCCTCTAAAAAGGATGTTTATACACGCTGCTATATGATTTGATTTTCATTCACCAAAATGAAAATGATGATCTACTAGTTCTAGACTTCTAGGCACTATCTCTGATACACCAGTTTAAAAACGCAGCTGAACGTATGAATCACAAAGATTTAGTCTTTTTCACTATTCGACTCACTAAGGATGAAAGTTAAAATATCTCCTCAGAACATTGTAGTCATCATCAACGGCCTGGATTATTAACGTATAAACTGTATATATTCTCAATCCCACCAAATCCACTAAGAAGCAGCATAGATAAACTTAAGAATAACGAAAATCCTTCAGATCCAACAATGAGAAAATCTTGTTTAGAAAAAACTCTAACTGAGTTAAGTAACTACTGCTTCTTCTAATCATTCGCACCTAAAACTCAACGCTTCGAAAAGAAGATTCATCGTGAAAAGAAACGTAAAAAGAAAAGGCCAAGGAAAAAAAAAAAAAAAATATATATATATATATATAGTATCCTGAAACGAAACAACTAAGCACAGCAATCACATAACGAAATGGAAGCCCAGAATCTTGGACACAAACCTGTTGATGCCAGGTGGAATTTCGCTATGTTCCTCCATGAGTAGTCTGAAGATGCACCTAAACACAAAAATAAAAGATGGGTACTGCTTTAAACTGGGGGAAAACGCAGAGATTTGGGATGGATAACGGCCGGGAACGTGGCTGAGGAGAGTGGGAAGGCCGTGGTTTTGGCTGTTAACCGGTTTGGCAAAGCTAATCAGCCACAGTTATCCTAGGAGCGGATCATGACCCCATGATCGTGTTCATGTCCGAGAAATTATCCTCTGAGTCCCCCTTTTTGATCCTCTGCAAAACAAGAAAGTACTCCTAAGTCCTAACCCACCCGCATCACGCTGGCGTGCGCCGCTAAATTTTTATTTTAAAAAATACCAATATCTTTCACATCATTTAGAAAATTAAAAATTCATTATTTGAATTCTTATTTTATTTTTATTAGATAATTTATGATTTATTTATTTTTTTAATTTTGAGGCATTTTTATTTTTCACATGTCTAAAAAAATTACTATCCCAGAACTAAGTTTTATTGACAAATTATTATTATTTGAATTTATTAATGGTCAAAATATTTAAACAAAAATTATTTAAAAATTAAAATAAAATTTTCTTTTTAAAAATATAAAATTTTAAGTTATACGAATTAATATTTTTTTACTTAATAAAAATAGTACAAATAATTTTTTAACAAAATAAGTAATAATAATAATTATAAATCACCCAAACTCAAAATTTTCAAATGAAAATAATAATTGTAAGTTTTCTTTTATTTTATTCTTTCAATAAAACATATCAAACAAAATTAAAGAATGGTGTAAAGTTTTATACGTTTATAAAAATATTATAATTTAATTAATTACTTTTGTTCAAATAAGCTGATTTATTTCTGTCGTGTATTCAACGCTCTAAGTGAGGAGAGTGGCAGGCTTTTTCGTTATGGAGGTTAGAGTTCGACCATTTGGTGTTGCTGAAATAAGCAGACCAGCCCCCGGGCACAGCCGAGTTGGTCGCCCAATTGCCTTCATGAGCTCTCCCTGCCTCAGTGTGGAGGGGTTTGAATCCTGGCTCCTACATTTCTTGGAAGGGAGTTAAGGGGCTCGAAGGCAAGGCCTGTGGTCCAGTGATGAGGGCTCTCTTGGGGCACAGA
>JAXGGT010000094.1:13296809-13308093 GCA_035583425.1 Marsdenia floribunda | reverse complement strand
GTCTCAAAAAAAAAAAATATAAGCAGACCACGTTGACCACGTTGAGTGGTTGGCTACTAGTACAAGTTTTTTTTTTTTTTTTTTTTTTTTTTTTTTGAGTACATTAGGACAACTGATTAGTAGATGAGATTATGTATTGTTTAACAGGATATTTATTTGAATACCAAAAAAAAAAAAAAGGATATTTATTTAGCTGTCGTGCACTAACCCTACAATTACAACTTATTTAATTAAAAATTAATTTCAATTACTATTAATGAGGAGTTATTACTTTACTGAAGGCAAAAGCTTATAATTTCAATAAATAAATCTGCTGCTCTCTCAATTTTTTTAATTGAAATAGAAGTAAATTTTTATACATTAAAAAAATGAGATTTTTATTAAAAATTTTCGACTTCTCATTAATTTAAAAATATTAAGAAAAAATAATAAATGCTACATATATATATATATATATTAGATAACCAAAAAAAGGGGAAAAAAAAATCCAAATATTTTCCAACATGTTAGTTTAACCCTCAAAATCAAAATTCTCGAAATTCCATTTGGTTTTTTTGGTTTCTCAATTACTTTGATAAGAAATATATATATTTTTTATTATTAATTTACAAAATATCACATGTAATTACCAAACTATTTACGAATTTTAATTTAGTCCTTGAATTTTATATTGTATTTTTTAGATTATCGAACTTTTTACGAATTTCAAATTTAGTTCTTTTAACCGGAATTTTTATTATTATTACTTTTATATTGACTTGTTCTGTAATTCATGTTTTTAATGAGGGGCAAAATTGACAATTTATGACTTTAGATTTGAACCAAAGTCTATTGTGAATAAAAGACTCTAACCATTGGACCAACCAAAGTTTTAAACCTAAATTAATTTCACTGTATGAGAATAATCATATAAATCTAAATTAAACTCAATTTCAACATTTTATTACTTGGGAGTTGAACCCAAGTCTATTATAAACCAATCATCCAAACCGCTAGACCAACACAAGTCTTACATTTAGTTTAATATATTTTATATGATGTAGTAATAATCATATAATATTTTTTTTCTTTTCTAGAATTAAATCCTAAATATTTCTTTTTCGCCAGCAGTTAGGACGCCAAAGCTTTACTCGTTTTAAGTAATGAAATTTTAAAATTTAATTTAATTTAGGTTTACGTGATTATTACTATATAATATTAAATGTATTAAGATAAATGTAAAATTTGGATTAGTCCAGCTATTAGGATTTTAGTCTCATAATAGACTTTTATTCGAATCTCAGATGGTGAAATTAATTTACATTTATATGATTATTACTATGTAATATAAAATGTGTTAGAATAAATATAAAACTTTGGTTGGTCCAATAGTTAAGAGTCTTTTTACTCACAATAGAGTTGGGTTTAAACCCAAGTCATGAAATTTTATAATTTTTAAAATTAAAAATATGAATCGTGCCCCTCATTAAAAATATAAATTACTGTCTTATCGAATAAGACAACATTGGAAAAAGTTTTTTCAAGCCAAAAGGATTAAATTTGTAATTTGTAAAAGATTTGATGACCTAAAAAATATGATATAAAATTTGAGAATTAAACATAGAACTCGTAAATAGTTTGGTGATTAAATGTAACATTTTTACCTTATTAATTACAAAACATTGTCAAATAGTTTAATTGGCAACAATCTCACTTATGATTTAAAAGGTTATAAGTTCAAAACACGATAAGTGACAAAAATAACTCAAAACTTTCAAAAAAAAAAAAAAAAAAAAAACAGAACATTAATTAAATAATATTATAGAAAAAAATACTTTTGACAATATAAAAATAATATTATTTTATTTTAATAAATAAATATAAAAAATACTTAATTTTAATATATATATATATACATATTTGTAAAATTATAAATTTTTTTAGTGATAAGTAAAAATAATTATAAATCTCTCCACTATAATTAGTAAATTAGTAACAAAAAGTTAAATATTTATTATATCTATTTTTCTTCAATGTCTTTTAGTTATATATTTATGACTAATTTTTATTAATTACTTTTAATTAAAAATTTAAAAGTATAGGATATTTTTATTTTTTTTAAAATAAGATATATAGATATATTAAGGTGTAAAAGCATGAAAGATTAGTAAAAGCGAGCCTATTATTTTAGATCGCTGACATTGGCGGCTATGAATATAGGAGGGAGAGAGGGCTGTGCATGCATTTACTGTAAGAAAAAATGAAAAAAAAGAGCAGACATGTTTGGTAATACAGAGCAGTTTTAGAAAAATGAAATCATATACAATTGACAACTTCCTCACTTGAAATTCAAAGAAACAACGATGGAATCTTTTATTGGTAAAAGCATTTGAGAGAGTTAAAAAAAATGATACAAATTCCTTTTGAGTCAAAACTTTCTACTTTGAACTTCTTGTCAGTTAGCCTGGGATTTCCTCTTTGTACACAGTTGTGTGAAAACTCTACAGTACCAAAATTATCAACATAAAACAAAAGAAGCAAGCTACAAACATATCCTACATTAAAGTGCTTCTGAAATTTTTGTTACCTTTAACTACTACTACTTTAGATAGCAAGCCGGAAACGAAGCTCCAATTTGCTGAACCTTTGAGACTCTTCTAACTTGGTGGTAAAATAACACAGGATCTTCATTTCTTTCTGTATACCATTCCCACCATCAGGAGTTTTTTTCTTTCACACAGTATGGTCAGTATATTTCGAGCATTTTAGGGGTTCATATCTTGTTACTCTGATACCCTCTCTACACAACAAGCATCGCAAGTTTATATCTGAGGATGAGGTGTGTTATCATGCCGTCTGCGGAAGCAAAGGCCTGAACCAATATGGCCTACTGTGGGGCAAAACCAGCAAATGACGTTTGGACCCAGAACCTGCCCAGTGAAGTAACAATAGGCATACGCAATTTAGGAAGTTTGGATATTCCTCAGAACATAATCCCCCACAGCAATTACACATGCTCATAGTAAATGAAAGTCCTGCCCCATATCCCATAAATGAAGGAAGCTTCCAACAATACATGTATTTTTGAACTACATTAATCAAAACAATCTGAATGAACAATTTAAGTTATTATTATGTAATTCGTATTTCCCGTTAACTTCAAATCCATACAGGTTGGCCAAAAGGATACGGTGAATGTGAGGTCTCCATCAACCGCAACAGAACACTAGAATGACTTTAAAGCAAGGACAAAGAGGAACTGATGTGCATAGGACTAGAAGGAGGAAGAATATAATTCTTACAGATATCAGATTCTCATATGCTCCAAGGTTGTACGGATGATAGTCGGCCTCATCTCTTCTGTCAACTAGTACCCACATAGCTCTGACACCTTCATGGAACTATTAGAAATAAGATATAAGAGGTAGTCAACAGCTTGAAAAGGTGGCAACAAATTTGGAAATAATAAGAAACATCACTGGTACAAACCTCTATGGTAGTCTTGTTTTGCAACATGAGATATATATGCCAACCCAGGAGGGACGTCAGTGCTATACTTAACGGCCCCAGCAAAAGGCCTGAGATGACCTGGTCATGCAACTCCTTACATTGAGTGATCTGGTTTGAGAAATAATAAGTCTAGTTTGTATAAAAAACTTACATATATAGTTCTGAATGATGTTTTCTCTTGCTGATCATCCTCCGAAGAGCCCCTAGTCAAACTACCAAGAAGCAAAACCTGAAATAACAGATTGCAATTTTTATCCTATTCAGATTATTGTATAGAGCTCCAAAGTATATTTCCCCAACCAGGCACTGTACTCACATTTATGTGATGCTCCAAATGAAAGAACGGAACAAAGCATGAGTAGTTGATAGAATAATTAAAGCCAATAATGAAGAAGTTGGGTATGAGAAAATGACATACCAGAGAGTATATGCATGAAACAACGGCATAGACAACAAATATGAAGAACAGCTTGTAGTTTGCATGGCCCACACAATTATTCAACCAAACGCAATGGTGATCCTTAAATTTAAAAGGCAGCAATTTAAGGCACTATCCAGGACATTTGATAAAGGCATGAACAATAAGTAGACCATGCATACCATTCGCAACACACATCTATTACATACACGACAATGATGTGCACGAGGAGGTTTGTAGAAAGAGCACTTCTGGCAATATCTTAGATCCCCACCCTGCAGCAGTTTATGGACAAAAGATTTAGGTTGTAAAACTCTGATCTCATGCTGAAAAAACTACCAATTAATAAATGACAAATTAACTTCTGAAAACAATAAATCCGGTTGCCTAGTTTATTTCATATTAAAACTTCAACGCATCCTCAATATTCTGTCACTGAATGTCATATCAAAACATCCAGAACAATTTAACAGGGACTTGTACACAGATTCCTAATCTTTTTAAAAATTTGGTACAATGAAGAAGGGCCTCCTCTTCTCATTAGCAAAATAATTCTATTTCCAGGCTTGTCCACAACACGAATTTAAGGTGAGTTATCTGAGAGATTGCCCTCATTGGAGACAAATGAAGAATGACCTTCTCTTCTCATTAGCAAAATAATGCTATTTCCAGGCTTTGTCCACCACATGAATTTCAGGTGAGTTAGCAGAGAGATTGCCCTCATTGGAGACAAGGATCGTACCTCAGAAGTTTGGAGCTAAGTAGGGCAATATTTATGTGTAACTCCTTTCACTCATTTTTCCCCAAAACTTCAAACAGATACAACCCAGAGAGAAGTACAACGCAATCACAAACACAATACTAAAAATCAAAGTCCATAACAACAGAAGTGTGATAACATCGTCATATTGTAATGAAATTGAGGAAAAGGAACATAAAAGGATCAAAGTGTTAGTCAGCTGAAATGTAATTTCGAATCAGTGCAGAATTCCTTGTTTTCTCCCATGTCATGTTTGGAATAAATTGCTGCTGCAGTACCATGTGATATCATCATTGAAACAATTGTGTTTTACCCGGAAAGGCTATTTCTAATCTATATTCCTTAGCGAAACTACAAGCGCAATTACAACAGATGCTGCCCAGACTTATCGCAACATATCTGGAAGTCTAGGGTGTTTTTGGATTGGAACTCTTTTTTTGAGAAAGCTCATGTTTTTCAAAAAGAATTGAGTTTATTGCAAATAATGAGGAGTAAAGTGCCAATGTAACATGTTGTCTAAGTAAGTGGGAGAAAAAATAATATATTTTATTAGTGTAATGATGATTTTTTATTTGAATTATATATATATTTATATGTATATATTGAATATTTATAGTAAGTGAGTGAATTTTTTATTTTTTTATTTTTTTGTCACCTCATCCGACATGAACAGTAAAATCTCATATTAGTGTCCAATCAAGTACAACAATAGTTTTTTGAGTTTGAATGAAATTTTGAAAAAAAATCTCAATCCAAAAACAAAAACAGTCTAAGCTTCCATAAACAGAAAAGAATCTAAGACCAGTTGCTACATCAGATGTCAATCAACTCCAATTGATCATCACAATGTACCTTTTACTTTTCCTTCTTTACTTTTACTCGCAGCTTCACTGCTATGAAATGAGCCAATATCCGCACCGATTATGCTTAGAGATGATTTTAAGTATGGAAGTGTCAGCCCTCGTAGGAACAAGAGTTTGGCGCTAGGTTTATTTATATACAAAGCAATGTCATTGGTGAAAATAGTTCAGACTTTCAGGGAAGTAAAGATAGAGACAAAATATAGATTCACATGCAAAGCAATATATCTTCAGAAGGAAAATTGAAGATTACTCAATTAATTGCTTAAATTCCCGAAAAAGACAGTATTAGCTCAACATGCAACACAGTAAGAAAAAAAATTTGTAGTAGATTGCTCACAAGCTACTCAATTTCAACTGCATTCAAATATATATATATATATATATATATATAAAGAAAAGGGAAAAAAAAAAAAAAATTGGTTCAAAATCACCACATTGTGCCAAGATTCTTTCGATGATTCAGGAAAATCTATTAACTGGGAATAGAGAACAGGGAAAAAGGAAAGAAAGAAAGAAAAGAAAAGTAACCTTGCGCTTGACCTCGTGAAGGGCATCAGGGTCCTCTAATTCGGGCCAGAATGAACTCGGGACCCGACCCGGATCGGTGAAGATAGAAAGAACGTAGGTCAAGATAGCCATGAGAGAGAAATAGGTAAAAACGGCAAAGTTTAGCAATCCGGGAGAGGAGCTCAGTCCGAACCACTGATCTATGAAAACTAATACCGTCGAGAAATAGATGTAAAGGATGGCCGCAGAAACCACGCTAACATGGAACGAGAAGTTGCAGTTAAACGGCATTTCTTTGGCCACAGGAGCTTTACCAAAAACAAAAAAAAATAAAAAAATGGAAGGATCAATGGAAAAATATTCGGCGGAGGCACCGGCGTAATCAGTTTCACGACGGTGTCTCCGGTGGTCTTATTCTTTTTTCTTCTAGAGGAGAAGTATCAAGTATCTATTACAGCATTCGGTGGGATCTAGAGAGAATGCGGTGGGGACGGAATCGGGTCTGCAAGTCTCGATTTACGTCAATTCAATTCGAGTTCCGCGACAACTTTAGCTGGTTTAAGAATACTCCAAATACTATATATATATATAACATAAATTAAAATTTTAAAAATATAATAAGGGATAAAAGATTATTATTTTTTTTCGAAATTTGAGACACAGTAACCTTTTCTATCGTGAACTTATAAATTTTTATAAAAAAAATTTACGGTGTTTTTGGATTGAAACTTTTTTTAAGAAAGCTCATTTTTTTTAAAAAAAATTGAGTTGATTGCGAATAACGAGGAGTAAGGTGGGGCCAATATAATATGTTGTCTAGTAATTGGGAGACAAAAATAATATATTTTATTAGTGTAATGATGATTTTTTATTTGAATTATATATATTTATATGTATATATTGAATATTTATAGTAAATAAGTGAATTTTTTATTCATTTTTTTTACCATCTCACCAGACATAAATAGTAACATGTCATATTGGTGTCCAAACAAATACAACTATTTTTGTTGAGTTTGAGTGAAATTTTAAAAAAAAAAATCTCAGTCCAAAAACAGCCTTAAAATTTTAATATTAAAAATATTGATTTATCTTTTAAGTAATACTTAAAAAAATTACTACTTAATTATATATAAGTTGAGTGAATATATTTGTTGGATGAACTAATATATATATATATATATATTTTAATAATTGTATCATTCTACAATACTTTGAATCTACGCAAGAAGAACTGGAGGAGATATTAAGGTTACTTGAAGATATGGTGACCAAGACTAATATGCTATTTTTAGCACATTTCTTTATTCATTTTATGGGAAAAAAAAAAAAAAAAAAAAAAAAGAGACGTTAGTTGAAGTTGAAGTTGCTTGTTTTTTAAGTAATCTCAATTTCAACTATAAATGATGTGTATGGAATTAGCCTCTGGCTAATTTTAACTGAATACGTTTGTTTTTATAGATATTAAAATTTATTAAATATTATTTAAATTAATTACATAAATAAATTTTTTTTATTTAATTAATTATAAAATAATTAATAATATTATAATATGTGTCAATAATGACAATAAATTAGTTAAAAAAAAAGAAGTTAAAAGAGTGTCAAACTCTCACTCAACTTAAATAGCATCGATTAAAGCTATTCATTTGATAGTCTTTTTATTTATAAATAAAAAAATAAAAAGAGTATTTGAAAAGATTAATTAATTATATTGTTATGAGATAAAATTAAGCGATTCTTCAAAGTCAAATTCACGATAAACCAGTAGAAATATATAGAAATATAACCCATTTTTACTATATTTTTGTAAATACAGACATTGTGTTCATAAATTTTCTTCAAACTTAGAAAAAAAAAATTATGTTAATAATTTCACGTAAAATTCTATAATAAGAGGGAAATTGAGAGAATTATACAAATTAAAATACAAACGTATATACTATATATATATATGTATAATCGTATTTAATGTACTAAAAGAAAACTCTTCTTGGGGTACACGAAAATTGTAACTCATCTACATATTTTGTTCTAGAAGAGGACCATCGTGATCAACACTTGGGAAGATCGGACGGTGGTGGCGGTAACTTTTGTTTGAGGCCTTTTCCATCCATAACAATCCATGCCATTTTCAATCCCCAGCTCGTGTGAACTTCCAGGTGGCAATGCATAAACCAGACACCTATGTGTATATATATGTTGTACATAATTTAATTGCCAACTGAAATCACGTTAATTAACAAAAGAGAGATGAGGGAGTTTTGAGTATTACCTGGATTGTCCGCAAGGAATCGAATGGCAACCCAACCTCCTGATGGAACACCAACGGTGTTTCTTTCGGCCGGATCAACGAGGTTAAATTTTGCTGGATCCTTCTTGGGATCAAAGTTTCCGAAGCCTTGACCAACGATAAAGAAGTTGAAACCGTGGAGGTGGAAGGGATGACTCTCTGCACCGATTATGCTTGTGTCTTGCAGCACCAGCTCCACACTAGTGTTGAAAGGAAGAGCCACAACTTTTGTACCGCTGCTGACCATGATGTTGCTTGGTGGTGTGCCGGTATAATTGAATTTGAACGGTGGATTGGCCGGAAAATCTGTGGTGTATACTCCTTTGGATTTTTTAAAGAAGTGAGCTTGAAGGAGAGCTATATTTGGCTGTACAAAGGACACATTGTTGATTGCTGCAGCTAACTTGGTGTTGTTCGGAGCTTGACAAGTTTGGTTTTGAGAACATGGGATCAAACCTAGACCTACCGTGAAGAAAAATCTCCTGTCAACCTTTTGTGGAACATTGGCTGCAGGGAAATCAGCACTGCCCAAGCTTCGAACCTTCTTGGCGAAATTTGCTGCAAATCTTGTGTCGTTGAATATGGGAAGAGAGGGTCTCAAAAGAGGAAGTTTAAAAGCTTTTGTAGCATTGGGAGATGACGACTGATGATGGTATTCCAAGATTCCCGCGGTGGTTGTGTTGTCGAATGAAGCAGGGCCAGTGGCGTAAGGCCTTGCGGCCATGGCAAAGGTTGCATTGGGGAAATGGTTTCTTGCCTTGAGAAGGACGTTAGTGGTTTGCCCAGGAGTAATTAGAACAGTGCTGGTCTTGAAGGGTTTTGTGTACACAGCGTCAGCTTCGACCACAGTGAGACTGTGGTTGGCAATACTGAAAAATAGTTCGTCGTTCAGCGCTGCATTTACCAACCTCAGGAGGTATGTCTTCCCTGGTTTTACTTTCAGCTTAAACGTGTCTGCAAGCACGAAAAGGGCTTTCATGAGTCATGACATGAAACTCTAATGTAATTGAAGACCTTAGAATTTTCGATTTCATATGCACATTACTTATGCCTTTCACTGAACAGTTGTAGAATGGTCCTGGGAGACCGTTGATTGTATATGCATCAGAGTTATTTGGGGCTAATCCAGTTTGTGTTGCTTGGTTGATGATAGTTTCTGTGTCAGCCTTCCACCATTCACCTGCAAACCACACATATAGTAATGGTAGTGATAAGAACAGTCAAATATTAATGAAACACATGACCTTATATGCTAATTAAAATGCAAAAATTTCCACTTAATTTTTTTTCCTACGTACCAAAGATAACAGTAACTTCTTTATGAGGTTTGGGAAAGGGGTAAGGAACTCCTCGCCTGGGAAGAATGACAATAGGTCCATAGAGTGTAGCTCGGAGCCATGATATGTGAGCATGCCAAAACAGAGTACCCCTTTGGCCAGTAATAGTGAAGTTGTACACATAGCTCTGCCCTGTCTGAATCGGACATTGTGTAACATAGGCAGGTCCGTCTGCCCATCCTGTCCTCAACTGCCTAACTCCGTGCCTTTGATGATCAAACAGTACAAGCAACGTAAGTTAGATGATATATGGTATAATACATGAAAACAATAAATTGATAAAATTAGGGTCAATGCATGTAAGTTCCAATTTCATATATACCAGTGAATAGTGACATTGTGTTGGACATGGTTAACCACCTTAATGATCACTCGGTCACCTTCCCTTGCGGTGATTTGAGGTCCAGGAAACTGGCCATTCACGGTCACAATACTCTTGGTCTGGCAGAGTCTCGTCACGTTCTGCATTTTTATCTGTACTCACAGATGGCAACACAAAAGAAAAAAAAAAAAAAAAAATCGAACATATATCAGCGAAAAATATGTATATATATATATATGCTGATTTTTTGCAGGATTTGAGAATGCAAAAAGAAGACGTACGTCAAACTTGTAGTTCCTGGTAATCCTTGCATGCTTAGAAAGTGCAAGATCATGACGAGCTAAAACCCAAAATGAAACAAACGCGGTGAGCAACTGACTCAAAAATCTGAATCCCATTTTGGATATATAAACTTATAATTGGTTTCTTGAAGTTTCAAAGGTTGATGGAAAAGCTTCAAGACTCTTTATAATGTAAAAATTTGAATTTGCTTGAGTTGATACAGAAACTGATAGGAACAAGCTGGGATATATATATATATATAGTATAAACAGGCAATATATAAGTACAGAGTCCACTGGTTTGGTTAATTAGGTGATTAGGCGGCAGTTATAAAAGAAAAGCCAACCAAAGAACTGCATATTGTGGAGGTGATTCAGATTCAGATTGCTGGCCCAATTTTTCCCAAATGAAAAAGATTGATCATCAATCTTAATTTAGTGGTAAGAATAATATTGAGGGAGATCAATGGTTGCCTTCAGTTAACCTCCTACTGGTGATTTGTTGAAAGATAGTTTTGTTGTTTGCTAACTAATTCGCAAATAATGGGAGCGTGTGTGTAACTTCACCTTGTTAGCTGCCGCTTGAGTTTTCTTTTTTCATTTTTTTTTTTCCACCCCGTGTACAACCTTAATTAACAACTTTGATGTGTACTAAACTACTAATACAATATGTCTATTCTTTTATTATCCTAATGAATTTAACGATCTCCTCCATGAAATTCCTGTCCCCATCCCAAATACATATATATATATATATATAAGCCTAAAAAAGTTTGAGTAAATTTAAAAATTTTAAACCGTTGAATCATTCAATAACCAAGTTCATATTAAGTCTTCGGGTTACTTCTAATCTTATCTCCCCGTAGAAATATCAAATGAGAAAGACCAGATTGGAAGCTTCCAGCAATTAATGTCATTGATTTTTTTTTTTTTTTTTATAAAAATAATTAGTCTTACTATTAGTAGTAAAATATTAATATAGGAGTAATAATGAAAATATATCTACATATTGTT
>JAXGGT010000094.1:13268627-13282229 GCA_035583425.1 Marsdenia floribunda | reverse complement strand
ACTTTTTAATAACTTAAAAATTATAAATATTATGAAAATTTGGGATATAATTATTTAAAAATTTAAATATATACTATTTAGCTTTAATTAAACAAAGTATATCTCTAATATATTTATTTAAATTTTAAAATATTTATCAAATAAATATGCATATTACTATCGTAAAATATTTTTTTACTTGTATTTTTTTTTTATTATATAATAATTAAATCACAATATTTCTAATTACATATTATAAAATATTTTTTTACTTTATAATTTATTTATATTTATTATATAATCATAATATTTATAAAATTTTATTTATTTATTTAAATTTTAAAATATTTATCAAATAAATATTCATATTACTGTCATAAATTTTTTTTACTTGTAATTTTTTTTTGTTTATTATATAATAAATAAATCACAATATTTTTAATTATATATTATAAAATATTTTTTTACATGTAATTAATTTATATTTATTATATAATAAATAAACTATAATATTTTGATTTTTATTTATTTAAATTTTAAAATATTTATCAAATAAATATGCATATTACTATCATAAAATATTTTTTACTTGTAATTTAATTTATATTTATTATATAATAAATAAATCATAATATTTATAAAATTTTATTTATTTTTGTAATTTTAACTTTTTTTAATAAATTCTCAGGCGTAAAAAAAAGTAACACGTGACTTATTTGTTGTAAATGCAAAAAAAAAAAAAAAAACGAAGAAGACAAAAGGGCCTCTGGATAAAATTACAAGAAAAGTTAAATAAAAATACTAAAATTACTAATATATGCTATTTGAAGAAAATAAGTCTTCTATAAGATTGCGCTAAAATCTTATATATATATATATATATATATAAAAGATATAAGAAATAAATAAATAATCATAAATGAGTCCATCTTACCAAGAATAATTCAAGGGGAAGAATAAAAATATTAAGATAAAAATTTAAAAATAAAAAAGAATATGTAAAAAAAAAAAAAAAAAAAAAAACCTAAAAATTACAACTAATTACAATGGGACCATTAGAAGAAAAAAAAACTTCTAGAAGTATTGTATGTAATCTTATATATAAGATAAGATTAGGTAAAGATTCCACCATATCTAAAATTGTTATATTTTTATGAGATATTTTAGATAAATTAATATGAAAAAATAACAAATTATTAAAAATAAAATAAAAATAATATTTATGTTACATATTTTTATTCAAATATTTAAAACTGTTAATAACTTGAATTAAAAATTTAAAATCTTGAATTAAAATGCATATAATTTATATAATAGAAAAAGAATTATTTGGAAGATAAAATAACGTTTCAAACTCTCTTGAAGATAATAAAAACAAAAAGGGTTTTCAAATATAGAATTAGAATAAAAAAGAAAATAAAAGGCAAAATATTTATAATTTTGATGGACAAAGAGGAAGGAAGTAACTAAATAAAGACTTCAAATCAAATGCTAAACAACCCTTAATTCCTTGATTTCAAGCCATGAAGTATAATGCGAATGTATAAAATAGAGTTATCTTTTATAAAAAAAAAATAATAATAATAATTAGTTTAATGCATATATTATATTAGAAAAATATATTAAGAAAAATTCTTAAATATAAAAATTCTTATTAGAATATATATAATGCTTGATTTTAACGTATATACAATAATATAATAACAAATAATAGAATAAATTTTTTTTTTTGAGAAAATCATCTGTTTATAAAATAAAAATTTTGAGATAGTAAAATAAAGAGAACTAGAGTAAAAATAAGGTTTAAAAAATAGAGTATCAAATATTAAAATTTTTATTTAATAATTTAAAGATTAATATAAAGACAAAAAAATCATTTGAGTTTACATAAATTACAAATAGCTATTAAAAGAAAAAATACTTTTAAATACTATTCATATAATCTTATATAATATAGATAAGATAAGATATAAGAGGATAGTTGGAATAGAGTTTAGGCCCAAGCGGGCATTACATGACCAAAACAAAATGTCCATCAAACCATAAAGTTTATGGGTGTATTTGTTTAAGCTTTTTATTTGAATTGAGTGAAGAATGTTTGTCTCCAATAAATCAGCATATTTGGACACCATTATTTTTGAAAAAAAGTTTGTCCCCCAAAAACACATCTATAAAACACACCTATAAAATGTGTGGGTCCCACCTTATTTAAAAAATATATATTATTAATAAAATCACTCTTATACACATTTCCCAAAATAAACATTCTCTTACATAAACAATCATTACACCTATAAAATTTATATATTTAACTCCCACTTTTTCCAACATAAAATTTAATTTGAAAAAAATAAGAGACAATATTTATTATGAATGATAGTTTGTCTCGAATAAGTCATTTTTTTCTAATACAAAACTTATCCACATACACCCTATATCAATTACATGCCATCAGAAGTCAAAGGATAATTTTTCCAACTTCAAATAGCATCTAATTTTTTGAGGCTTTGAGCTTGAGGTATTGCTGACAGAACGTGGGAAGTGGGTTCCTGTGGATCCAGTTTGAATGGGCTTTCAGTCTCCAAAGGACCACAGTCGCTCCAATCTTATTATTATAAACCCAATTCAAGTTTGAATTGGGTCTAGAATTAATCGTAGGCCCAATATCTCGACGGCTATCTCTGTTATAACTATTTATCTCTGTAGATGTAAGCTGTAAGAACTGAAAGAACATTCCCAAAAGGAGAAGTGCTCCAGCGATGAAGAATTGAAGAAACAATAAAATCTTAACAGCGTGCCAATTATGAAGAATTTAAACATAGCAGAAAACGAAAACAGTAACAAGTATAGAAGAAGAACAGTGTAAAAGATCATTTGTCAATTTGGTTGAGCTTTCCCAGGCCATTGCAACGAGGACATACAATCTGAGCCTGGTCTTTCCTTGCCGCATTTGCCCTCAAAGTAGCCCCTGACTTCCTCACAAAACCAGCTCCGTCACATTCAGGGCACCTGCGTGCAAAAAGCCACATCAAAGAAACCCAATATAAAATGGAAAGAACTATGAAAGAAAGAAAAACCAAAGAATCATTGGGGGCGAGGGGGAGAGTTAAATTTAATGTAATTACAAGTCCTTGCGGGAGAAGAGTACAGGGAATGCAGTTCCCAGTAAAGCTACGGCAGCAGCACCAGCAATCAAATAAGTAGTTCCGTCAGCTGATACATCCCCATAAGCTGCGACCACTGTCACCGGCTTCTGTTTCTTACTCCCACCACTTCTGCCTCTTCGCAATGAGATTTTCGAACCCAGAAACGCCGATTCACAATTAGAAGTACAGAAATATGGCCTGTTAACGGTTGCAGTTGGTTTTGTTGATAGCAGAGTCTGCAAATGAGGCATAGACGCCATTTTAGAATTCAGATACTGGGTTGGAAGATTTTTATGTGGATTCTTGAATCTTATCAACGACACAAGAGGGTTCTCTTCTCAGACTGAATTTGAAGAGTTTGCAGGTAATCAGATATCATTTAAGTCCACGCGTCTCATGGCGAGGTGGATAAGAAACAGCCACATCAGAACTCCTAAAATCTCATGTTTCGGTTGGATAAGGCTTTTGGTCCCATCAACAACACCAAATTCAACTGCTGCCAGAATTTCCCTTATTTCTTTTAAAATTTCAGAGACAGTAAAACGAATTATATATATATACACAATATATTAAATAAATAAAAATAATATTTCCCATTTCTAATAACACGGGATTTTTGCGCTCTAATTGAACCCACTATTTTTTGGGGAAAAAAAAAAAAAAAATTCCTGAATAATGAGGATAAAAGAAGACTGAAGACGCAATAGTGCTATGCGTTCTTGTTTACCAGGACTGCCTAAAGACCCAGATGGCTTGTGCTTTTTTTACTACAGATGCGTGCCACGTGTATGGATCAAAGACAGAATTCTTCAAAACATGGCTGAAATTGGCAAAGGGCGTCCTATTTTAGGACTGGATCAGTTTTCGGCCATAAATTTTTGCGGGTTGGGCCATAAAAATTGGAGTTTTTATGAAAGATTTCGAATTTGGGTTGGCCTATTTTCAGAAGTAAAAAAAAAAAACGAATGAGTATCCCAAACTAGTTTGGAAATTTGTAGAGGCGTGCGTCGGGGAGTGCTCTGGTAAGCTCTAGATTGTTCAGGTTACTTCTTGAAACCTTTGAATTTATTCTGGCAGGTTCCCTTCCAGTCTGCCTGCGTGTTCTTTCCTATATATATAGAATTCTCTTTATCGCTGAAAGAGTTCATTTCTATTTTATCGTAATAAATACCAGTGAATTTTTCTCTTGCATAGAGACTTGATCGGTATCTGAGATTATTTCTACGAAATATAATGGCAAAGGAGGGACCTAACTGGGATGGTTTGCTCAAATGGAGTCTTTCTCATGCCGATGGTACTCGACCTCCTCGTAATTTAAGGTACCCTTTCGAGTTCCATCTCTCTCTTAATTAAAAAGGGGTTCGGTTTATTGATTTAGGAAAGAAATTCTTGAGTGTGTACATTACATGAAAAATTCTCCTTAATGATGATTTTATTCTTTCTGGGAAAGTGAGGAGGATCGAAGATGGTTTATGGAGGCTATGCAGGCTCAGACTATAGACGTCGTCAAGAGAATGAAGGAGATAACTATGGTTTTGCAGACTCCCGAGCAAGTTCTTGAATCGCAAGGGGTCACTCCTCGGGATCTCGAGGGTAGGTATTCTCTGATTCAGATTACTGTGTCCATAACTTTTAAGTTCGGAAAAAAAAAAAAAACTTACTATTCTTCTGTTCCTGTAGATATGTTGGATGAATTGCAGGAACATGTTGAACCAATTGACATGGCCAATGGTGAGTTTCCTTGTTCTATAATTTTTTTATGTGAATCATGGAGTCATGCCTTCTCCTTATTATTTGTATTAAGCTGTGCAGTATACTGTCGCAGTCAGGGCTACACTTTGTTTCATAGAATAGGAAGAATGAGTCAACCTGAAGATGGAACTTTGAATCTCATCTTCTCCAAATAAATATTTATGATTTTTGAGATTTTATTGGAGAACGGTAATTGACATTGTAAGGGGTCTTAAAATTTCTGTTGAAGGCTGCTACTGTATGCATCTGAATTTCACTGCAAGTGTTTAGAAACAGTCGACTTACTTACTTTGAGAAAATATCAACAAAAGTCAGTGATTTGCTACGTGATAAGTCAGTTCTTTTGCTTTGTGCAATTGACTCACCATCTTTGTGATGCCAAATTGATACCTTCCACGGCCCTAAATCGTTGAGGGGACTGGCTATGAGTTATGAATCATGCCAGCCTTTTCTTAGATTAGGTTACTTGTGAATCACCCTGTGAATTCCTACTTATTTGGACTCAGAATGCTGAAGTGTCATTTGTGATTTTCCTTTGTTTCTTTACTGAAGTTTTTTTAATGGATTTATCAGGCCTATTAATTTCTGTTTAAGCTAAGTCTTGGAATCTTGCTGCTGTATACCAATGTAATCTTATGCTGTCATTTTTAGTCATGCTAAATCATGTCCTTTTGAGTGAGAGGGCAAGGGGAAGGTTAAATTGAAGATGCATTGAGGAAACTGTAAAAGTGCCTATCTGGTTTGATGCCTGCTAAATAGTTTCTTTGTATGGAAGGTTCTTTTATTAAGTGTGTGAGGTTACATGAACTAGAGATATGTTCTTGACTACTAGTCATCCTGCAGCACTCTAGATTGATTATGAGTGCTGTTTTGTTAAGCCGTATTGTTTTAATCTTGTTTCTTTTCCTTTTTGTATTTATTTGCATTTTGCAGATCTTCATGCTATAGGTGGTTTGGTTCCTCTCCTTGGTTACCTAAAGAATCTCCATCCTAATATAAGAGCAAAGGCTGCAGAAGTTGTGAGCACAATTGTGCAGAACAATCCAAAAAGTCAGCAACTGGTTATGGAAGCTAATGGGATGGAACCTCTCCTTCACAATTTCACTTCTGATCCTGATGTTACAGTTCGGACAAAAGCACTTAGTGCAATCTCATGTAAGTGCTTGAGATTTGTTGGATTAACTCTAGTTGTCTTGTTGCTATTTACTCTTTATTTGTGTGTGTGCTTTGTTTTATTTTATATTATGAAAAAAGGGCTGGGTGAGCGAGGGTGTCATCTTTAATTATCATATTTCTTCTTTTAAACAAAATTTTGAATTACAATAATATATATATATTTTTTAATTCTTTTGCCGGCACATTGTAGCCTTAATCAAGCATAACAAGCCTGGAATTGTTGCATTTCGACTGGCAAATGGTTATGCAGCTCTTAAAGATGCTTTGAGCTCTGAGAGTTCAGGATTTCAAAGGTACTTCTATTTGCTTCTTTCTCCAAACCTTGAACAGTGTACAACATATGCTATATATCTCTATGAGATCTATTAAATTCAATTTTGTGAGTAGCCCTGCACTTGCTTTTAGTCAACTTTTTGATTCTCTTCTGATAAGAACATGCCATATTTCACCAGGAGGGCGCTTAATTTGGTCCAGTACTTGTTGCATGAGAACCACTCAGACCGCAGTATTGTAACAGAGCTAGGATTTCCTGCTATCATAATGCATCTTGCCTCCAGCAAAGATGCTCAGGTACGGGAGGCTGCACTCCGTGGTCTTCTTGAGCTTGAGCAAAATAGTGTGGAACAGACTGGTGGCTGCTGCCCGAGTGAAGAAGATGGGAAACTAAAAGAAGTTCTAAAGGAGCGCATTGAAGGGATCAATGTTATGTCACCTGAAGACCTTGGGGCTGCTATGGAAGAGAGGCACCTTGTGGATGCGCTTTGGAGGGCCCGCTATGATGAGCCTTCTTCTCTCCAAGAGAAGGGACTTCTTTATCTTCCTGGTGAGGATGCACCTCCACCTGATGTAGCTAGCAAGCATTTTGAACCACCTCTAAGGGCTTGGGCTGCCAACAGGAATCCTGACATAAAAGCCAGTTCTGACAATAAAGAACCGCCCTTATTACTGGCTGCAGGACCTTCAGCTCATAATGCCAGTGCTCAGAATAACCCCAATGACCCTTCTGTGTGATGGTAGTAGAGAGCAGAGATGGCATTCTGGTCTCCATCATTAGTTTTGAGCTCCTGTGGAGTGAGGAAGCTAGAAATGTCACGAACTTTTCATGTTTACTAGTTGATTGGGATTCACATATACCATTTGTTCAGCTGTAAATTTTTCTTTTCCTTAAAATTCTTCTAGGATTTGAACTTTAAATGAATTTGTTGTGCTCTATTTAAAGTTTTCTGCCGTGGAAGTTGCACGCATGACAGTAAACAAAATGTAGTAGAGGAAAGCTGCTTTGTTGTCTGCACGGATGACATTGGACTTAATTCCTTAGTTTGATCCAGATCCGTGGGTTCAGGTCAGGGCCTGAACCTGCCGCGAATCTGTCAATTACAAAGATATTCTTGCATTATTTGGCAGGACAGGACAATTGTGCATAATCATATTAGGCATTTAATTAAATGATATTGCTGCAATACTGATGTTGGCGATTAGGTACGTTTGTTTTTCATGGTAGTGAGTATTGTATATTTTGGGGTGTATAATTGTAGACTTAAATCCTTGGCTCCAAGCTGGGCGATATGTGGATATATTCGGTTTTCTAGAAATATTCAGTAGAAAAGATTTTAGATCATTTTTGAAAAGTTACAGGCGGAATTTAAATAGTCTTTGTAAAGACAAAGCAGATATCCGTTGGGATTTAACGGCCTGAGTCTTTCTGCTGTTCTGCTTCATCTGTATTCCTCAGGCTGCAATTTTGCCTTTTCAGTGTGTGCTTTGCCTTCTAGTTTGCCTTTTATGAATTCCCTAAGGTACTCCCCATAGGTGACCTTCCTATACATTCTCAAGCCGCCTTGGTAATCTATCATATTGTCCAATGGCTCGATCCCCAGATTGTCTGGGGGATAGAAGAACGATGCGAAGGACGTTCTTCCCTTGTTCTTATTTGTGACTGCTCTGTGTTCAATGCTTTTGTACTTTCCATTGCTCCAAATCTGTGGGAACGATTCAGGAGAATAAGCAAGCCATTCAATCCTTTGTATTCTTATACTCCCTTGGATTGATTGATATCAAGCAGATCAAACAAGGACAGTAGAAGAATTGCATGGGATTACCTCAAGAATATCACCGACGTTGACAACAAGGGCACCAGGAATTGGTTCAACAGGCACCCATTGGTTATTGTGCCGTAGTTGTAAGCCACTGACATCCTCCTCCTGGAATAGTACAGTTATGGTGGTTATATCTGAGTGAGGGCTAAACCCTATTACTTGATCAGGTTTGGCACAATGAGGATAGTAATTCACTTTCATAGTCTGATTCAGGTCCCCGTGCAAATCGAGGAAAGCACCCTTGTCCAGTCCCATGTTTATAGATATTGAATCTATGAGCTCCTTGCCGATTCTTCTTATTTCAGATGAATATTTATCCACAATGTCCCTGCGGAGACCAAATAGATTCTATCGTTGATGATATTTTTAACTTCCTCCCTCCCCGCCCCCTTCACAGAAAAAAAAAAAAAAAGAAAGAAAGAAAGGAAAATGAGAAAAAGCTGCAGTCTTTGTGGAATCTCCTACTTGAAATCTTCTGGTGTAGTGGGCCAGTATTCATATCTGCGGAATTTCTGAGGAAAGACGATCAGTCCAAAGTCATCTTGCCAGTCCAGTTTCTGCTCTTCTGAAACTACAAATGAATGCCCGTAACCCTGTATATCATTTGGGGATTTTGCATACTTATTCTTTTCCTCCAGTGGAAGATCGAGAAAAGACTTTGTAGCATCTTGCATCATCTGGAGCAGTTCTTTCTCTATGCCATGGTTTACCACCTGGAAAATACTTAACATAATTAACATTATAATTTTGACTATTCACTTTTGCATGCAGATTGTCTAAGGGAGACAGATTTTCTCTCTTACCTGAAAGAAGCCCCATTCTTCACATGCCTTGTCCAGCTTCTTGAGCTCCTTATCGTGCTTTTCTAAGAGCAGGGAAAAATCGATTTGGGGTATATCAGAGGATGGAATAGTGTTTATACATTTTGGCATGTCTTCTGGACTTCTTATGTATCTTTCAGGAACGCTTGAAGGATCGTTCTTAACCATTTCTTGAACATTTGGAGCTGGTAGAGATCCCCCATATACAGGTATTTCATCTACTTTGTTGCTCATTTCCATTTTCTCGTGTACTCATTTCGCTTCATTATTCCAATTACTGTCATGATTTTATACCCAAGTTCAACATCCTAGTTTTTGTCAAGAGGAGTCATCTTCCTTGGATCTTATAAATTGATTCCCTGTTACTAAGAACTCCGAAACTCAACCAAGTATAATTTGGATTTATTAGGTAGTCCCTTTCAAATTTTGGCATCAATATTTTGGATGTTAGGTATCTTTCCAGGCTTCCTTGTTCTAGTTAGCTGTCTGATTGCCTATTGATCACTAGTAAGATAAGCATCACAAAATTGGTCTCTGTCACTTTTATGGCAGCCAGAAATTAAGGACAAGCTACATTCCTCGGTCGGCACAGTATATAGATATATGTTGGTAGTATTTATTTACTGGAAAATGCCAATTATCAGTCAGTTTAAGCAAATTCGTTTCTTTTAATTAGCAGTTCTGGATACATCCATGCCCCCTTATGGTCTAGCCGTAGTCAAGTGGTTCTTGGTAATTGCAAGAAGGATATCCCCAGGAAATGTTAAAACAAGATGATGATTTTCCATTTTAAGATGAGAAGTATCTAAACATGTTATCTGTATTTTCTACTATTGTTTTTTACTTTATTTATTAATTTTTCATGCTTTGTAGTTCGTTTACAGGGTTGATAGTGTTGTTTATCAGCTGTCATATTTTATCTTTAAATTTAACCATTCTTCAGTAGAAGAGGTCTCGTGTAAGTCTGTCTAAGTTGAGGCAGTCAACAATTTGGCACATTAAAAAGGGGGCATTCTGAGATGCTCATGAGATCACAGAAACTTCTAAATTCTTCATAGATAACTAGTTACAACTTACAAGGCAAGGCTTGGGGTCTGAATTTTTATTTTATCAAAGTCGTCCTCATTTGGGCGGGCAGAAAGTGATAACATAACGCGAAGCCCTGCATTTGTTTAGACTGGTAGAGTCATCAAAAGCATAGCTATATGCTTTGGGGCAAATGGCCTTAAAAAGGTGAGCGAATAGTGTTGGTTTACATGTCTTGGGGTCTGAATATTCTCCGGTGCAACAATACCTTGCTGATTGCATAGCCAAGCATGCACTCTTGCAGCCCATCACCTTCCCACCAATCCTTACTTCCAAGGCCGACGGACAACATATGTTGAGGTCGACCTGGCATTCTGCTATACCACATCCAATTCCTCCTCCCACTGGCTTCATTGATACAGGTAGGTTAAATCCATCAACTAAACTTACATCGTAGAAATGTAATGGTGAAGTTGATGTTCCCAGCGTCATTTCCACTACTGTTGCAGGTGGTTTTCCTCCCATTCCCTGACAATGTAGTTGGCCGTCGCAGTCTCCAGTGTCGCAGGATCCTTTCCCGTTCTGATCGAAGTGACAATTCTGTCTCGCCCATAGTCTACCCGACCACTTCTCGGGCACATCAATGACTATTTCCTCAGCGCTGCTAAGTTGGAAACCACCATTTTTTGGGGTAGGCTGACCAGCACTTCCAAGAATTCCAGGCCATATGATTTCTTGACAATTATTCACTAGTATTAGTTGAGATCCGTCTGCAAGAAAACAAGAGAGTTATTTAGTTACTGGAAAACAAACAACAAGAAGAAGAGTAAAAGAAAAGAAAGAAACAAAAGCATACTTGTCTGAGCCAGGAAGACTGAAATGCAGAGAAGAACGGATAACAGATACGAGGAGATTAACATTGTACAACTGCTATTTAATTCAAGATGCAAAAACTGAATACTAATGAAAAATGATTTCTAGGAGGACACGACACTGGAAAATAGGTGATTTAAAGGACTCAAAACCCCTCCCTGTTGAGGCCATGAGAACATCCGGGTGCTGCTCGAGGTACGTACTTTATCTTCTCTTTTAAAAGCTTTTACTTTTTTTATTATCTAAATACGAGCATATATGCATTGCTTCAAAGGTGGGATTTGTTATTTGTAGTCCCCTTACTAGATAATTTGTTTGTTAAACTTTACACTTTAGTTGTTTTTCAGTCAAATATTTGCTTTGCCTATATCTAATCTCAAGCTGACTTAAGCATCTTTGTTCTTTAACTTAAGTTTTCATCAGTTAGTTTTCACATGGTTAGAGAACGTGCTCTTGAACTTTACAAGTCCTTCCTTTCTACGAATTTTTTAACCTTGATCAACTAGTACAGTGACTGCTTGAGTTAATCTAACTGTAAGTTTAAAGGTCAAGATTTGAATATAACTAAGGAGATTTTAAGGGTTCAAAATAAATCATTACTAGCGTGCGAGCCTCATCATTTTCCTTGCAATTGGATCATTTTATACTTTATTCATAAAATTAAATAACTATGTGCATGCATCTACTAGAAAAGGTGAATACAATTGTTTGAACAACAGATGAAACTGATGCATAAATCAAAAGCATATATGGCCCATAAAAGCATCTGGAGTATAACTAACTCAACAATACTATCTTCTTTTGGATATGTTGTCTTAGAATGAAATCATTAAAAGAGGAAAAAACAAAAAAGAAAGAAAATAAATGCAAAGACAACCTATAGTTAGCTCCCATGCATTGTTGTGTTTCCAACAGGGAAAAGCAATCCACAGAGTCATGGCAAAGGATTAATTAAAAGGAATATATATATATATATATATTTGTTAAAGACGCTAATTAAGATTTACTTTAGTTGTGACGACAAAATTCAATTCTTAGAAGATTTTAGTTTGATTTTTATATTTTATTGAAAAAAAAGTTTGTACTAAGTTTTATATATATTTATATTTATTATCGAATTCAAACTTTGTATAGAATATTAAATTGAGAAGAATATTGTGAACACCTCGATTTACAGAGGAAACAATTTAAAGTGTACCAAATTTCTAGCTCCAAAAAGAAAAAAAAAGGGAGAGAGAGAGAGATTGAGAGAATGCATATGAATGAACCTTGAGCGATCTAATTTAGTAAAATTTACTGTTTATAATGTTATGCTCTACAAAAGACTTTCAAATTTGCCTTTCGACCCTTTGCAGTGGGTTGGTAGAGTATGAAGATGAGGAAGCATCGTAAAGAAGGAGAAATTATGGGCGTGTTTAAAAATTTTTGTTTTCTAATAACTCAGCACATTTGGACAATATTTTTTTTCAATTAAAGTTTGTCTCTTACTTATATTTACTAGGTTTGTCACCTCTGATTGTAGGTTTCACTTTAATTAAATAATATTTATATTGCTAATAAAATAATATTACATACTTTTTTCAAAAAAAAAAAAAAAACATTCTCTTATATAAATAATCATTAAGCCCTATAAAACTTATATATTAATCTCTACTTTTTCCAACATAAAATTCATTTTAAAAAAAAGTTACAGATAACCTTCATTTTGAATAAAGATTTGTTTCAAATAAGTCTTTTTTTTTTTCAAATATAATAGTAATCCAAACACATCCTATATTTTTGTATATCAAAATTATTTAAAGTGTAAATTTTTAAAAAAGATTTTTAAAAATATTTATAGAGATTTATATATTCAAATTATTTAAAGTTTATATTTAAAATTTGGGTAAGCATCTACGGTTTATTGTTGTCATTATTCTTCAAGGTATTTTAGAAATAAAACTTTCAAGAAATTAGAGAAAAAGGAAAAATAATCGGTTCAGTCCCAATTCTATTTTTAAACAATCAGTTCAGTTCCTAAATTTTATTTTTAGCTAAATATCATCCTCAATCAATTTTTGACCTTCTAATTAAGTCTTCAGCCGGTTTTTGAAAAGGTTGCTAGTAATTTTTTTTTTGTTTTTTTTAAATACAAAGGGTATTTTGGAAAATTAACATTAAAGCAAAAACTCATCTTTCTTCCCTCTGAACTCGTGTTTGGAGCTCTTGGTCTCGGTAAATAACAGGTGGGTGGAGCCTGGTAAATTCTTCATGGAAGAGATGTTGAAGACGAGGACAGTGATGCCCATGCCATACATTCGGGATAAGATGCTCAAGAGGTCATTCTTGTCCTGGGTCATCGTCTCAAAATTACCATTTTCAACCAGCAAGCTTGAAGAGCTAAAGAAAATATTCCACGCCGACGACTCATCTCGCATGGCAGACATGATGAGAAGTTTGCTGAGTGAGTGTGAGAGAGCGCCGAGC
Source organism: Marsdenia floribunda (assembly GCA_035583425.1). Lineage (NCBI taxonomy): Eukaryota > Viridiplantae > Streptophyta > Magnoliopsida > Gentianales > Apocynaceae > Marsdenia > Marsdenia floribunda. Next base: position 13,268,894 of record JAXGGT010000094.1, on the reverse strand, counting down.
CGTAGAGAGACCAAGCGGTGCATGGGGTCGGTGGAAGACATGATTGACTTTGCAACGTTGGTGCTGCGCAGAAACATCGTCGTTGGGACAACGGAAAACACCTAAGGCTCAAAAGGGAAGATAACCGATCATCGTATCCTCTAGAGGGAACGATTTTCGTCACTGGGATCGAAAGCTCCGAACACGATTTCAAAGGGAAGAAATATGGGTTTTTGCTTTAATGTTAATTCCCCAAAATACCTTCTGTATTTGAAAAAAAAAAAAAAA
>JAXGGT010000094.1:13257060-13268527 GCA_035583425.1 Marsdenia floribunda | reverse complement strand
CAAAGGGAAGAAATATGGGTTTTTGCTTTAATGTTAATTCCCCAAAATACCTTCTGTATTTGAAAAAAAAAAAAAAATTACCAATAAACTTTTTAAAAACCTGCTGGGGGACTTAATTAGAAGGTCAAGAATTGATTAAGGATAACATTTAGCTAAAAATAAAATTTAAGTATTGAATCGACTGTTCAAAAATAGTATCGAGACTAAACCGGTTATTTTCCCAGAAAAAAATTATCAGGGGAAATCCCACGAAAAGGAAGTACTTAAGGGGGAAAAGAGGAAAACAAGAAGGAAGGGGGCAAACTGAGGTATCCAATTTTCTTATTGGGTCATATTGTGATAAGTCAAAACTGAAAGTGCTAAAGATTGAATCTTGGAACTCAAAATACGCCGGAGAGGATCGAAAAGCTGATCGGCGATATTTATCTCCTACACCTGTTCTGCCGCTATAAGTCTAATTCTTCGATTGAAAATTTTTCCTTTCTTGAATCAGTGTTATTATAATCCTGAAATATATATTTTCTCTGGTGACATAATGCATTTGGCAGCAAAGCTCGCCGGAGCTGCACGAATCACCACCCGATCATTCTCTCTCCTCAAGCCTCGGCGTCAGTCACCACCTTTAAGGTTTTTCTCCGGAAACAGTAACAGTGATAGTATTGTCACGTCGAACCCAGTTGCTGTTCAGATGATAAATTATGCTCTTAGTCTTGCCCGGTCTCAGAAATCAGGTCTTTCCTTCTCGATTCTTGTTTTCTCTTCTCATTTTCTGGTCTTTCTTTGCCTCGTGACTATAATTTTCATCACTATGCTATTTGTCTTTACGTAGACGAGTCCTATGCGCAAGGTCTATTAGTTTTGGAACAGTGCCACTGCACTCACTCAGACGACAACTCGAAAGGAATGGTTTTACTGGCTATGTCCACCTTATTATCTGAGAGGTCTTTTTTTCTTGTCAATTTTAAATTGTCGTTTTGCTTTTACTACAATCAGGACTTAAAGAGTATATGTCTGCGATTGACAAAGTATCATATGGACTGCCACCCTTGCCCCTTTGGGTATAATCCTTTATCTTTATCTTTATCATTTTTCTACGTTAGGGGAAATTTTGTGGACGCCATTGAGAAGCTCCAGCGAATTCAAGATTTAAGCTTGTCTTCTATAGCTGTTAGGGGTAATCTGATATTTTGAAATGAGGTTATTGCATTTCCTTTTTATTAGTATTTGATTGTGAAATGGTTCGCCTGATGTGTTTGTTTGTGGGTATTTGCTGCAGTTGCTGCTGCAGAAGCTCTAGTAGGACTGAACCTGGAATTTGGTCAGGTGACTCTGCAACTTGTTCTTCTAGTTGGATTCGGATTCATTTTGTTAATTTTAAGCTGGGTGTAACTTGAGGTCTTCTTTTTGTATGGGACATGATTTTGCGTAGGATGATTCTGCATCTGTGCTTGCAGAGATATGCTTTCAACTTATGGAAACTATCAAACAGGAACTTGGAGGCATTAATAACTTGCCTGCTATAGAAGCTCGTGCTAAGGCTATTAAAGGCCTTGTGAAACTTGTTGAGGGAAACTTTGACTCAGGTGTGTGTTGTAAGTAGTTCTTACCAGAATATATATATATGTATATTCCCCTCTCTCTGTTTTGTGTCTTTTAGTTGCTTATTTTGTACAGTTGTATCTTCGTTGCTCCTCTGCAGCCAAATCATTTTTTCCAAGGATTGACGATGATAATGCTTACACTGGTGAGGTTTCCTCTTTCAAGTCATCATGGAATTGTTTAATTGTGCACTTTATTGATTTTCTGACATAAATAGGCAATGCTGCACTATCTTATGCTGTGTATTGTCATGGCTTGGGATCTTTTACATTTGCAAAGGAATTGTACCAGAAGGCAATTCAGGGGATGTCAGAAAATAAAGATTTCAGTAATCTGGATACTATTGCAGCTTGTAACATGACAAAGGATGAAGTTTTGCTAGCAGCAATATGTGGCTTAGGACAACTGGAAGCTCATAGCGGGTAAGGTCATGATTATTTGTGTAGTTGATGGTAGATACGATCTACTACTTGCAATGGTTCCTGTTTGTTTCCTCCTCCTCCTCCTTCTCTTGCTCCTTTCCTTTAATCTTCTTATTATTTTAAATGCTTTTCCAGAAATTTTGTTGATGCTGAGGAGATTCTTACAGAAGCTTTGAGAAGGGCCGAAGATCATTTTGGTATGTTGTTAGAAACTCTGTAATACATGAGATTCTCGTCATGCTTGAAGCATGAAAAAATAACTGTGTACCCCTCGGATTAGGATCCCATCATCCCAAGGTTGCTGTTATTTTGACCTCCATAGCCCTAATGTTCCGTACGAAGGCAACAGTTGAGCACTCAAGTTCACTTTTGATTCAAGAGGTTAGAGGTCACTATTAATGATCATTATATTCCTAAATTCTGAACTTCATCAATATTTTGGCTCTTTATGAAATATTTCATGATCAAAATAAACTGAAAACATCAGCTTCTGTGCCTTAGCCTGCAAAAGGACTAATGTAGTATACCTGTACTTTTATATTTTGTACCCGAAGAACATGCAGAATTATTTGCTCAATAATGAGAGCTCTAACGAAGTGAATTTGTGAAACAATTGAGGCTTAAGTTCCCTGTGCTATGTTGATTTCCTGCATAAATTCCTGCAGTCAGAAGTTATTCTTCTTCTGTTTGAGAAGAGTTGTGTTATCAATGGATTTAGTACCTTGTAGTCTCGGAAATGGTTCTAGCACTTTTTGCATGTTCGAGAGGCTAACGTTAATTGCCTGTTCTTCCTATAAGTATTTTCAACAATACATGAATGAGATAAATATATGAACTTTTCAAATCAGTTTCTTTCTAGATCCACTCTTTGTAAATGGTACAGTTGTTATATGTTCTGCAGGGGCTCTATAGGAGGGCCATTGAACTGCTTAAAGCCCCAGCATTGGAAACCAAAGGTATATGGATTACTATGCTCAGTTGTTGCTCTTGGTGTGTTTCCATTTAGAGGAATCTTGGTTGAGCCGACTCTACTTTCTATGTATGCTGTCTGATAATTTTTGGCACACAGGTATGGAATCAAAGATGTGTAGAAGCGATATAGTGGCCCTTGCAAGAGGTACGGTTCATAAAAAATGCTTCAAACGGGGGAATTGGGGGCTGGTTGGGTTGGTGGATGCTACACTAGATATATTTCTAGCGCTACTTCTGGAATGGTGTACTAATTGCACTCTTTTATTGCAGGTGGATATGCTGAAACACTATGTGTGCAACAAAATAGGAAAGCAGAAGGCGAGAGAATGAAACAGTGGGCAGAATCTGCATGGAAAAACCGTCGGTTTTCCCTAGCTGAGATCCTAGAATCTTCTGAGAACAAAGTGCTGGTGATTGATGCTAGAACATGCAGAGCTCTCTAGATTTCCCTTCTTTTGGCGCTAGGAATCAATTCTTGAGGACACATGGTGCATATATGCAATGAAATCTTTTCTTTAAAAGTAGATTAGTATCCCAGCTAACAGATTAAGTATGATCGCACACAATAACTTGCATTTATCAGATGAAATGGAGCAGCACTTGGATGGATAGACATATACCTCTCCCAAATATTCCTCCTGTAAAACCTTGTAGATAGCACTTCCGGCTTTGAGTTGTTTAGTAGTGAATGGTGAGACTTAAAAGTAAGAAGCTTTGCTTATGTGTTACAAATATTAAACAACACCCCCCCCCCCCCCCCAAAACAAATATGCTGCTGTAATGTCTTAACAACATTCCCAAATGATTGAGGTTAATGAAGAATTCAAGGTCATAATGATGGCTTACAGTTTAGCAAATGATTTTGCATGATGAATCCCTCACTTGCAATACTTCCAAAATGTTGATTTTCTGAAGTTTGTATTGGGAAATTGAGACAACGGATAAGGTAACGGATGCTTGGATACATTTATTGCTTGTAATAGAAGGAATGAACTTACGATACTTGAAAATATAAAATGTTGATTTTCTTAAGTTGCATTGGGAAATTGACACCATGGATGCTGGAAACATTTATTTCTTGTAAAAAAAAATAAAAAAAAAAAATTCTTTTTTTTTTGTTTTTTTCTACAACAGATTGTGTGCTTTGCGCGTGGAGAAGATTTGGAATCATCACAGTGGGAGATCGAGACCTTTCCCAACATCAACCCCAATTATCTGAAGTATTCCCCTGTTTAGAATCTGAAAAAATTCAAGAAAATAACAGTAACTACCATAAAATAGTCCGACAATAAAGGTAACATAAAACCCAGAATGCTAACCAGCTCAACAATGAATGTCCCAATAAGACCAATCATACAAGCTCTGGAGTTCCATATTTCGGCTGTTCTTGTGAAGCCCAGAAATGGAGGCTGAAATTTGGGCTCTTGCTTTGGGAGTTCCACCTACTTGACCAATGCACGAACAATTTAAAAGGAAAAACAAAATTCTGCCAAAAAACAATAAGAATTCCAGTGTCAGGAGTACGTACTCCAGCCGGAAGCTTTGCTGCTTGAACCTTGAAAACAAGCCGTTTCTTGGAGGTTCTTCGTATGCTTGTATTGCGATTACGAAAAAAGAAAAGCTGTTGATTGTGAACCGGAGTCACAGCCGCTGCCGGAAGGAAAGAAGATGAAATTGCTGGTGACGTAGCCATGGAAATGTTTTAAGACTTAGCAATCTTCTCCCGCCTTATCAAGTCTCTACCGGTGGGAAGCAACCGAGTAGGATAGCTGGGGCTCCGTATATGGTTGGCCAGCACAAGCTTACGTGTCTCATTCACCTCCTCAAATTCCTTTTTATCTTTTTCAAAAAAAAGAATACATAATTCGAAAATTTTAAATATTTTTCTTCGTATATGGGGATAGTTGTAAAATTTTCGTTTTGTTTTTCTTCCAAAAAAAAAAAAAAAAAATCGTAATATTCTTTGAATCATTCATAAAAATTATCACTGAACTTATGAAATCAGTTGTGATATTTGATAAGAAAAATGTTATATTTCCATATTTGGTTTGGTACCCATGAAGGGAAGGGAATGTTAGAGAAATGAGTTGATTTTTATTAAATTAATAATTTCATACAGTTGCAATTGTACCATTAGAGAAACTATCAAAACAAAAAAAAAAAAAAAAAAAAAAGAAAAAAAGGAAAGCATTGAATGTTCTTTCTTGTCTGTTCAATCAATCTATCGGCTCCTTAATTAGAAATTCCTTCTTTTCCCCCTCCGGATCGATGATGATCTCCGATAATGCCACATTCATCGTGTTCTTGATCCGGCTTCTTCCTTTTTTCTCCAGACGCAGAATCGTATTCAATCGTCTTTCTCCTCTTTAACAAGTAAAGACCAATCTGGAAATCGCTATGGTACTGCTGAGTTTCCAATACGGTCACAGGGCTTGAAGGAGGACAGCTGCAAATGCTTCCAGCACCCTGCAGATCGTACTCGTCCATCATCTTGTAGCACTTGCTAAGATCATCCTAGAAGATATAGATAGAGAGATACACCTGATTAGTTAGTTGTTTATTCTTTATTTAAAAAATGGAAAAATGAATAGTTCTCTGTGAATTGTTACCTCTTTTATATATTTTCGAATAAGGGCATTGAAACTGTTAAGAAAACCTTTGTTCGTGGATGACAAATGCAGTTCCTTGGAAATGTATTCTACTGCAGACATGGCAATGACGCAGGGCCGGAACTCCACAAACTTACCATCTGAAACATTATATATATAGATATATATATTTGGGAGAGGCAGACCATTATTTATCCTGAAATTAAAGCTACTGATTGCAATCAAATATGATATGGATTTAGTAGTATTTTAGGTTTACCTAAAAGGGCATTAAGAAGAAGTTTAGTAACACTGGCGGTGAACTCCTCAGAAAGGTGGCGGGTTCTGTGAAGGGAATCAATGGCACTCCATGACAGAAGCTCCACATAAGAATACGATGTTATTGGACCGAGTCGCCATTGTAAAGCCTTGACTAGTGTCAATTCCATACGTTGGATGAGATTCATTTCAAAGAAGTTCTCAAGATCCTCCATCTACATTAATAATGATCATTACTTCAATTACTGTCACAGGTACTTTTATGAGATAAAAAGGAAATAGAATCAAAGAAAATAACAACACGTTCACCTGCAGGATATCACGAAACGAAGGGGCGATCGCTTCATTGTACTTGGAAGCAACAGACAGACATGCAACAGCAAGTAATTCAAACACCCAATGTTTCCAACTCTGCGCCATGTAAGAATACAACACATGCACGCATGTCGTAGTTAGATAATATATTGCAAGAAGTTACCAGAGAAAAAAAAGAATTCGCTAGTCTTACTTGACACAGCTTCACGGAAATGAATCGATCTAAGTAATTTGCAGCACAGAATACAGTTTCCGGTGAGAGATTCAACCGTCTTTGGGACTTCAGAAGGAAAAATGGGCCGGCCGGGAATAGACACAAGGAGTCACATATAATCTTTACCCGAAAAAATATCGCATATAAGTAAGGAGGGAAAAAAACAAAAAATGCAGAGACTTACTCTGATGATCCAACAAATTGCTTTGAGCCTATAATTGTTCACCAAACTGTCTGATGTAACGTGCTTTAAGTAACCTGGTTCTGGCATGTAAGAAACCTCTTTCCCCAGAAAGGTTCTGAAAGCTTCTTCGTGATCTTCCACGGTGGTGTGGATGGAAGTATAATTACAACTATTCTGACCACTGAAGACTTCATCCGTTTGTAACTTATAATGCTCGTGCTCACCAATAGGAAGCCATTCTTCAGTGCATAGCAGACTGTCCATTCAGGCAAGCCAGACGGAAATTCATGCAAATGAAGAACAAAAAAAGGATGGAGAGAGGTACGCTGTCAAAATCACTTGCAATTGTCAAGAAATGATGACAAGATATATATACCATAATAATGGACATACACGATCCTCAGTGTACTCGCACGACATGCAAATGAGGACACCAATAAGGGAGAGAGCTATATTAGGTCATGGAGAGTAATATATATATACATACATACACATATATTATTACACGTTGAGTACTGTATACATCTTTTTTTCCACTTTACTAATGTTACATTATTGAAAAATAATAAATATTTCATTAAAATATTATAATATATAGACTTATATAATATTTTTTTTGAGAGGAATAATATTATAATATTTTAAAAAATATGATAATTTTTTCTCTTCAAAAAAAGTAATATATATATATATATAGTTGATAATTTGTTAAGAAAGTGCAGCTCAATTGGTAATAGTCTCACTTATAATTCGAGAGATCATGCGTTCGAGATATTGATAGCGGAAAAAATATCTCAAATTTCAAAATATATATATATATATATAGTTGATAATTTAAATAATAATAATAATAATAATAATAAGTGACGGTGGTTAAAGGGGTTTGTGGTGGCAGTGCATGGGTAGTTAGAGATGAAATAGTAAATTAAAGAGAGTGATGGAGGTAGAGAACATGCACGTCCCTCATGAATAGGGGTAAATGCTGTTTTGAGATATTATGTGTATATGGTTGTGGGTGTTTTTGACTGCAGTAACCAATTTCGTGAGTACACGAGGATAGTCCCCGGCTTTCCTTCTATTTATTGCACTCTTACAACAATACTTGCTTCTGGTTTTATATATATATATATAATTTTACTCAGCTTATTTTCTTGTTATACTGTTAAAAAATATTTTGATATTTTAATGCTATATATATATATATTATTTTTATTTATTATTAATATATATATATATAAACATAACTCAATTAATAACTGTCTCACTTATAATTCGATAAATCATGAATCATAAATAAAACTGCTACTAACCTATACATTCTTGACAAATTTCAAAAAAAAAAAAATTATATATATATAAATAATTATTTATTTAGAAAATAATATCCTAATTAATCTAAATTAACAAGAGTCAAACCCCTTAATTTAGAAAAAAAAAAAAAAAAAAGACATTTACAAATATCACCATAATTTTTTTTTTTTTTTTTGGGTTAGCACTAGGTATCCGAGCCAAGTCCACATAGACACGCACCTCGAATAATCTTAGGGGTACACAGGCCTTCGATAAAGAGTTTCCCACAAGTGTACTTCGAAAAATTCACAAGATTGTCCCAAGTCCGATGGCCCTGAAGAAAATTAGTATTAAAAATCGAACCCAAAATATCTGAATTTACGATTATCTTACGGTTATCTTACCACTGATCCCAACCCTCCGGTTAATATCACCATAATTTTATCACCATATACACAACTGCATTTAATATTACATGCATGGATTCCTGACACCCGAAACAATCGTCGGGAGTATGTCTTGCACTCTTCAGTAGTCGAGAAGTGCCAATCAATCGAATCAACCACTCACATCTCTTTCTCTCTCTCTCCAGCTCTGCAAATTCCTTCCCTAAAACTATACCAGCTGGTCCTATTGTGGAAATAAGATCATCACTTTCACAACCTTCATGAGGACCTTAAATACTTTGGCGCCTAATTAAATTTACCTAAAGACCACAAATACGTTAATCACCATTAACAAGCCTCTTCATTTTGAAGAACTTTCAAAGGGTAATTATGGTGGCATTTTCAATTGTCACATAAATTCACATTTCAATAAGTTTAGTTTCCCTTAACGCTAAAAGTTCAATGACACTGAACAAAATATATATATATATATATATAATTTTGCTTCCAAAGTTGCAAATATGAAAACAACAAGTGTGTGCATCGCAATGCTTGCACATGGTGGCCTTGTGAGACTCATGAGGGCTTTCAACAGATTCACAATTCATTTGGTTTAAACAACATCAACCAAGTGCAGCTCACTTACTCAAGGGAAATAACCTTCATGAATGTGACATGATACAGACTTAATACTTTGGCATGGTACAAAACACGTGTAGCAATACAAATTATGGTGGCATTTTCAATTGTCACATAAATTCACATTTCAATAAGTTTAGTTTCCCTTAACGCTAAAAGTTCAATGACACTGAACAAAATATATATATATATATATATAATTTTGCTTCCAAAGTTGCAAATATGAAAACAACAAGTGTGTGCATCGCAATGCTTGCACATGGTGGCCTTGTGAGACTCATGAGGGCTTTCAACAGATTCACAATTCATTTGGTTTAAACAACATCAACCAAGTGCAGCTCACTTACTCAAGGGAAATAACCTTCATGAATGTGACATGATACAGACTTAATACTTTGGCATGGTACAAAACATGTGTAGCAATACAAGATGAAAAAAAGCACCAACCTTTCCATGTCTTCGCAGCCTTTTCTAGTTGACCCAAATTCATAGTTGCTGGCAAAAACTCTGATATCAAACAGGACCAGTTCAGTGAAGTCTTAAACCAGATACACGAGGAATTTGTTTTAAATACAGAGGGTTCCCAGCTAGCTAGTACAAATCACGACTCAAACCGACAACAGCCACTGATAGGTACTGTACCATACTTTGCCATTGTATGACCAAAGATAAGAGTGAATAATCTGATGCAAGTATGCAACTTAAATTTGTGCGTGCAGCTTTGAATTTCCCATTCTTTTAAGCTTTGAGTGGCTCCAAAATTCAAATGAATTTCACAGTTTAAGTTCACTGCAACTCATATGATGAAAAGCTGAAACCTGATCTCCCATCATTTGTTGATTTTAACTCCAACTTCTGGAATGGGCTGCCACGACAAGTCAATCACATTTTCATCAATCAGTTGGGCTTGAGCCTAATCTAAGTGCTCATAACATTAAAAAAAAAAAAATATACAAAGTATCATGACATCTTAAAGTGCCAAGAACTGATGATGATGCTTGTAATTTTTTGTGAGTATATGAACATACAGCAAACTGACAGATCTTAATAGCTGCTCAACAACACTATACCTAAATAGAAATATTAAGCAACAAGCAGAAATGGGGAAAATTGACAAAAACGGAAAAGTACCTGCTATTAGGGTCATAATAGAAGCCATTAATGGAGCCATCACTACAAGAGAAACATACATAATAGAAACCAGCAATAGTAAGCCCGCAATCAGTTCCCACATTCACAAAATACTGCTCCTTCCATCTCTGCAAAGCAAAGTCCAGAAACTGAAGATCAGCCAAGAAAAGAAAAAAGAGGCATGAGCTTCTCTTAATAATGAATAGAAGTAGTGAAAGGTCATTTATACCATAAAAATATATGGATAGTTAGTCAAGTCCAATGATTTCCCACCATCAATTTCCACTTGGCTCTGGTAAAGGCTTAGCAAGTCAAAAGAATGTTACTCAAGCAAGAAAATCCATAAGGGCTATAAGTTACTTACGAGAAGTGGAGAAAAAGATGGAAATTTTGTCCAGTGCTTTATGTCATCTTCTGACCTGCCCATGATTTTAAATCTTATTCAGGAAAAGAAAGAAAAAAGGTTAAATTCATTAAACACCCTTGAACTTGCTGGGTAAATCATATTGCCTCCTCAATTTTATTTATTTATTTTTTTTAATTTTTTTTTCTAATACCATTGAAAAAGGTTTGTTTAAAAATTAACACAACACTTTTGTTTTCAAATGCATCAATCTGCAAAATTTGTTTTGAGAAGCATCCCAAGGTAGCTTCTCCAGAACAGATCTTTCAACTTTTCTTGAGCTAATATCAGAAGCGAAAAGCTCAGCATAAGACAACTTGAGGCTAGAAAAAGTGAAAAGGATGATATTGAGGATCAAGGGAGCAACAGATGCAATTAAAGGAACAGGAAGGCAGTATAATATAGAAGTTCAAAGTGGTTCAGTGAATTTAGCCTTTTAAATAATGCAATTCAAATTCATGATTTGACCACTAATAAGCATCTATTATGATAATCTGCCCAGAAGCACTCAAACATACGTTGCTCCCCACTTGCCAGTGAAAAATGTGAAGTTTTTGGTGTCAACAATTTCTCCTTCCCAGAAAGTAATTACCTGAGGTACAACAGAAAAAATATCAAGATTTACAATTTTGTGAGGCAAATAAGCATCTACTGGAATATCTAGTATTAGTTGATGAATTAGCTGGATAAAGCATAACTGATAAAACAATTGGTTATAACAAAAAGATAAAATTTATTGAAACGCCGTAAGACAACACAAAAAGGGATGTGTTGTCCTAATTGGTGAGTTACTAGCATAAATGGCTGTGAGAGGATATAAGTAGCTCCACAGATGGGTAAGATTCGCTCATAAATAAAACATAAAGAAAATTGTGCATTGAAATATCTCCTGCATTTTACTCACACAGAAAGAAAGAATATCTCAAGAGAATGGCAAAGTTAAAATGAAATTTTTATTGCTGAATTGCAATTAATTCCAAAAACTGACCAAAGAAACACTAGATAGAAGATTCTAGTCACAACTAAAGAGGATAGCTACCACATG
>JAXGGT010000094.1:13202175-13214194 GCA_035583425.1 Marsdenia floribunda | reverse complement strand
ATTTCCCACAATGTTGGGCCATCTCTTGGAGGCTGATATACAATCTCCCCAACATCCATACTACATCCTTTTGTTTTGTTTTTTTTTTTTTTTTTTAACATTTTGTTAAAAAATAATATATTAAAATTAAGTATATTTTGATTGAAAAAATTATTAAAATATTTTTTTTTTGATTTTATATTTTTTAATAAAAAAAATTGTTAATCATTTAATTAAAAAAAAAAAAAAAGTGTGTACTTATTGAGTAAAATATCAACAAATGTTAATACCTTGATTATTATAAAGTGATAATTAAAAAATAAATAAATAAATATTTTTTTCTCTTATACTTTTAATTAATAATTTATAATTATACTCATTAGTAATTTTTTATATTATAATTTAATTATTACATGTCAAATTTTTTTTTTTTTTTTTGAATATTATAGTTGTTTTATGCAATGATGAAATTAACCATTGTATGAATAAAATATAGCCTCTAAACCAAATGAATTTGTTTTAGTATTTTAAACGTAAAAACTGTATTTCTTTATTTATTTTTGAACACAAAATAAATAAATAAATAAAGTGAAAAATGAGCTATAAAAGTAATTTATTTACAAAAAGAAAATGAAAATGATATATATGTAGAATAAGCAAATGTCGGCTATGCGTTCACATTTTTGATTTTACATTATCCATTTAAACCAGGCAGGCGCCAGTAAAAAAAAGGAAGAAAAAAAAAAAAAAAAAAAATGAAAACATAAACGCGTTCTGACGGTCAACGTTTTTCTTTATACATTTGTTCTACCAACTTGTCCTGTCCCCCGTCTGTGCATGGGTGAAAATCATCGTTTGAAGTTTTCAAATAATTGTCGTGCCCAAGAGTTTTTCACTTCCAGGTCTCCTCTAGTTTGAGAATCCTTATCCCTCAAAAGTGATGCACGTTGAGTTTTACTTGACAATCACATCTTTAATTTAATTCATAATAGTAATGAAATGTTATAAATAAAATTAAATTCTTAATGAAATTTATATAATAAAAAAAATATATGAAATAATGACTTAAATAATAATTAAAAAAATTAATTATAAATATTTTATGAATAAAATTTTAAAAAATTTGTCCATTTTAATGTCTAGTTTATTTTATTATTATTATTATTTTGGTCTTTTTTAGTCTCCTACTAATTTTTGCGACTATTTTAGTTATTTTTTATCATATTTCAGCTAATTCTTTTATTAAATTATGACTTTACAACGAGTCTTAATAATTTTTTCTAATAATTTTTAACTTATTTGATCAAGTTAGAACATATATAAACTGATTATAAAGTTTTAACTTATATATAAAAAAAAAATAGTAAAACTATGATCAAAAGGACCAAAACAGTCACTTCAATAGTATGAGACAAAAAAATTAGTAAAAGAATTGAAACAATAAAAAATTAATAAAATAAGAGCTAAACTAGTTAATTTTTTCTTTAAAATATGAACAAGTATCTTGAAATAATTATATATATATATAATTTTTGAATTGAATAATGGAATATGGGAACTAACTGCATATACTTTCTATTTTAAGTAACCATTAAAACAATAGTTCCAAGTATTAATTCTAAAGATAATGCTATGCTTAAAAAGGGAAGGTCTATTAACCAAGAATCATAAAAATCCACTAAACAACCCCAGCACTTAAAGACAGACAGACCGATGCATCTGTGTTGTAACAAAATTAAGATGTATTCTCTAATCATAGTAATTAATTAAGGCCGGGTTAACTTCAAGAATCCTGATTTCCTTTTTCCTTTTTTTTTTTTTTCTTTTTTTTTTTCCATCAAGTTGTTTCCTTTCCTCAAAATATGCATGCAAATCGCAAAGGCGTTCAAAAAATGAGACACACACACACACACACATATATATATATATATATATTTATATAGTTTCCTTGGAATACAATCCATTTCATGGCACGTGATGATGACTCAAATCATGCATGGCCTTCATATCAAGTTAGATGGAAAATATTATATATATATATATGAAATAATTCAAAATTCAACAAAACCGAAAAATGCTCACGGGAAAAAAGAGAAACAAATAACAGTTACTTCAATACTAATCCCATTACCATGCATCCATGAATTCAGACGACGACAAAGGTCTAGTCATTTCAAAATGGAAACATCCGGATTCTGTCTTATAACTCTTGTCTCAAATTAACAATTATGAATTATTTTTCAAGGGATCAAATTAATAAGAAGAAGAAACCTTTTCCTACAGTAGTAAACCGAATTAAAAGCTCACATAAATGAATTAGCATGGGAACACGTTACCTGTCTCATACGTTTGAATTTATAAAATGTCTTTTGGACAACACACTCACTGAATATATATATATATATATATATGGATATAGATATACAAAGATGGAAAAAAGTGAAGAATTTACTAACCCCCATCCCCTTAAACTGACAAGCTTTTACTCGTCCAGTATATTTAAATTTCTAATTTTATTTTCTTTTATCTCTAACTCTCTCTTTTTGTCTCTTTAATTTTTTTTTTTTTTTATAGCCCGGTATTCGTATTGACTAATTCAAAAAGGATCTATAGGGATATATCCCCAAGATTATAGTATATGACTAAAATTTGGTACAAGACTATCCCTAATGAGAATCAAACCTAAATCTTTTACTTGACAAACCAGGTGAAGCACATAAACAAGAAGAGAAGTCACATAGATTACCATCTTGTCACCTTAATTTGCCTTTCTGTTTTTATTTCTATTTCTCTCTTTTGAGCTCGGGCTAACGGTATTGAACCGACCGCTGGGCTGGTGACTGGATCTCCTACTGGTTCAAATTTAGGTCCAATTTTTAAAAACATAGGAACAGCCTAATTTATCATAATTTGGATTGACTTAAACTGAACCTAAAGCCCAAATACTACTTGTTTAAATTGGGCCTAATCTTTCCTTTTTCAATCTGGACCTAAACTAAATGAGCTCAACTCAATATTATAACGTGGCTGGTTAACTTGTTGCAAAGCCTCTATCTGGTTGGGAGAACAAATGGTAGCCCATTAGTATATATTTTTTTTTGTTTAGGTTTTTTTATCTATATTTCTCAAGTGAAATATCTTAAATTTGAATTTCATTAAGGATGGTCATAGTATTTTAACCGAGTGTTACAGTCTTAAGGTCTCTCCCATAAATTTATCCTAAATTAGTTGATTAGGATATCGTCAGATGATAGTTTAGTTAGCATAAATTTCTTTATTTAGAATTTTTTTTTTCAAATGAAAGATTTTAAGTTTGACTAATGTCGGAGTTAGCTATTCGCGTACTAACAAAAAAAAAAAAAAAAAAAAAATCTTTTTTGTTTTGAATAACCGATATTAAAAGGTATTTTTAAAAAATAATACGAATAAATTATACTTTATAAAAGATCACATAAAACTGGTATTAATAAGTAAAAATATTTTAATTAATTAAATTTTATAAAAATAGTTACCGTTCTTGTAAATTAACTCCCTCATAAAAATAATGAACAATAAGAACATTTCTTATGAACGGAACGACCACACCAAAGTCCTCCGGAGCAATATTCTAGACGGGAACTCATTTTTTTCCCGACATTTTCCTCGTATATATATGTGTGTGTGTGTATGTGTATGTGGTTAATCCGATAACGCATGTTCTGGAAATTACGATGACGAGTGAGACATCCACATCCCTCCATATATTGCGTCTACCGAAGCCTGCATTACATCATGTTAAAAATTATTGGTTTTTTTTTATATACCTCAAATTTCTTAGCCGGACAATACGATGAAACCCATTCCCTTTTTATTTATTTTTGACGAAAAGGACGTCTTATATCTGAAATTTTACTGATGAGTAAGCATTAGAATTGTACATTTAGCAGCATTACGGAGCATCTTTCAGGGACAGCAATAGCATATTAAGCTTCTATAAGTAACGGCCGACAACCCTACTCTAGTCTTAGTGACCTCAAAGTAGTTTTTCTCATTTTTTCTTTCTTCTTTGATTTTGATTTCTATCAGTTACGAAAAAGAATCTGTGCATAACAGCAAGTATGGGAACTCAAGTGGCGGAAACCAGAGAACGGAGATGGACACTCGTCGGTATGACCGCTCTGGTTACAGGTGGCACCAAAGGCATAGGGTCTGCTAATAAATTACCGTGTCTATACATATATACACATATAATTTAGGGTTCCTGAGTGGCGTTTATTCTGATTTTTCCGATGGTATATATGTCTGCATGTAGGTATGCCATAGTGGAGGAACTAGCAGGATTTGGTGCCACAATTCATACATGTTCAAGAAACCAGAACGAACTCAATGAAAGATTGAAGGAATGGGAAGCCAAGGGATTTAAAGTAAGCGGCTCCGTTTGTGACTTGTCATCAGGAACACAAAGAGAGAACCTGATCAACACCGTCTCTTTTCAGTTTAACGGCAAGTTGAATATCCTCGTAAGTCACCTCATTTCAGTTCACTTCAGTTTAGGATTAGGTCAGATTATGTCTTAATTAATCTAGAGTTATATCTTGTATTATCAATTTTTTTATCGAATTATAAAAATATACGATTATTGTTAGTGGAGCAGGTCATATCCAGTTAAATATGTTAATCTTTTTTTTCTTGCATTTTTTTTTTCTTGTCTATTATCTTATTTGTGTGACAATTAGTAATATGGTTTTTATTAAGTTGTGACGGGTAAATGATGGGTTTTTAATCCGGTTTATAAGGTGAACAATGCAGCAACAACTATGTTAAAACGAGTTCAAGATTGTACCTCTGAAGATTATTCACATTTAATGGGCACAAATCTTGAGTCCCCATTTCATCTCACTCAACTAGCTTACCCTCTTTTAAAAGCATCAGAAATGGGAAACGTTGTATTCATTTCCTCTGTTGCCGGTACCACAGCACTGCCTGGACTTTCCATATATTCAGCAACTAAAGGTAATATTCTTCCACTTCTCAATAATCAATTACCTGAAGTTTTTTTTTTTTTTTTTTTTTTCCCCCTCTTCAGCACTCTAATCCTTTCTTATATATATTCTTTTTTTAGGTGCTATAAATCAATTAACTAAGAATTTAGCATGCGAATGGGCGAAGGATAACATTCGAGTCAACAATGTTGCACCGTGGGGGGTTAAAACCACAATCTTGAATCCTGTAACGCAAAACAGCCCTTCTGTTTAATTAACCATCATAAGCAATTTTCTGGTGGAAAAGTTCTTTAACAATATTCTTCAAGAATCGAGAGTTATCTTCCAATAATTACTATTATTATTATTATTATTTTTTCTTCTTCTTTTTCATATATAATTTTTTACTATCATTTATTGTCCAGGAAGATGTCCTTGATAAATCTTTACTTCAAGTAATGGGCAATGTAACTGTTCGAACCCCTATCCGTCCCTTGGCAGAAGCTAATGAAATTTCACCGTTAGTGGCATTCCTCTGCCTTCCCGCTGCTTCATATATTACCGGACAGGTTATTTATGTTGATGGAGGATTTACTTCTGGTACTGCCTAGCTATAGTTCTCTACTCAGGTAATAATCCCAACTCCGAATTAATTAATTACCTTAATTTCCAGCTCAAAGAATTTTTTTCTTTTCTACTTACAATTATGGTTTGTTTTCTTGGTAGAGGGGAAAGGAAGGTCCGGCACAAACAGTGATCAGGAACTTGGTGCATATGCATATGCTCTAATGGCTTTCTAGTGAATTACTCCTACAACCCTTGTTTTTTCTTTAGCGATTCTACGTTGTTTTGTGATATATATATTTGATTTGGAGAAGATAATGACAAAATAAAGTCATTTGAAAAATCAAAAAAATTAAAATATATCAGAGTCCAATTAAAAGAGTCAAAGAGATCTAATTAAACCAGACTTTTATTTTATTTTTTCTATAAATAAGGACTAAGAAGACAATCAGAAAAAGGGGGAGAAGATAGAGATTACTTGAAGACTGAAGCAACCCAGCAAAATTCTCTCTACTCTTTCTCTCTCTTATGTTAGAAATAATTATGTGTTTTATTCTAGCTATGAGTGACTAGATTTTATCATGACTAAGACCTTTTGTGAAGGTCGAAACTTTTATAAATTTCGTAGTTTAATTTATTATTTTTATTAATCTTGAGTTTCTGTTTATTATTATTGTTTGTTTTTAATGCCTGTGATTATCTTATCAATAATTGTATGATATTAGATTTAACCTACACATCGGAAGAGACTAGGTTGAATTAGAAGAAGGTGATAATAACACTTAGTAAAATTGACTAGGAATAGATTCGATTTCTATTTTGCGGTTTCTAGCCTTTAAAGTTAGGAAATTCCACAACAGCTTTATGCAGTTTTGTTTGTTAAAATTACAAGGGAATTTGATTAATTTAGATGATAAAATTAGGAACTTTTCACTAAGGAATTAGGTCTAGTCTATATTTGGGATTTCTACAGTAAACAAACTCGAGAATTAAATTAACTATTATTTTTCATAAAAGAAGTAGATTAGATCAAAGGAGTCTTAATCTATTCATATTATTAATTGTTTCTTTCATAAATATCTTTTTGTTTACTTCTAGTAGATAATTAAATCCAATTACGATAATATTTTTGGTTTAAGTTGAACATAAAGAAAGATATTTTAACAGTTAAACAGCAGTCCTTATGGGATCAATATTGTTTTTATTGTATACTCAGAATCTCAGCATCATTTTAATTTTTCCCTCTATCTTTGCATTACATTTTATTGACCTTTGATGGAGAAAATTGAAATACACCAATTCTCTCCTAAAATTACTAGCAACAGTAAAATTACAAATTCAAAGATTGTTATTGTTTTAAGAAATCCCCACAAAAAATAGAATAGGTACAACGATCTTAATTTACCTTTTCTTTTTTTGTTTTTTTTTAACATAAAAGTGAATATCAAATGTAATGGATCCACCATATGAGTAACACAATCAATGAACAGAAGATATGTGATTTTGATTTAGGTTTAATCTCAAGTTTGGCCCCTTTTATAAATTTATATCCAGTTTAATCAGTCGCATCCTCAGGATGCAACTTCACTTAATTACTATAAATAGTAAGTTGCAGCCTCATACTATTTATGGTAAGTCGTATCCCCAAGATGCAACCTTACTGACTATAAATAGTAAGTCCCATTCCGAGGATGCTACTTCTTTGATCCATCTCTCCGAACACTCAAAACCCCAAAAAAAATTAAAAATAAACTTAATGACTCTAATAATAAATGAAACTAAAACCCTAAGTAAACCTTAAACCCTAAACCCCAAACCCTAATAGTAAACCCAAAACACTAAATTCTAAACCTTAATAGTAAACTTTAAACCTAATAG
This sequence comes from Marsdenia floribunda, assembly GCA_035583425.1. NCBI lineage: Eukaryota > Viridiplantae > Streptophyta > Magnoliopsida > Gentianales > Apocynaceae > Marsdenia > Marsdenia floribunda. Next base: position 13,206,812 of record JAXGGT010000094.1, on the reverse strand, counting down.
TAAACCTTAAACTCTAAACTCTAAAACCTAATAATAAACCCTAAACCCCAAACCCTAATAGTAAACCCTAAACCCCGAAACCCTAATATAATACTAAACCCTAATAGTAAACTAGAAACAATAAATTCTTAATCAGAATAGTGAAATGAAAACCCTAAATTGTAAACCGAATAGTAAATTTAAAGATATAAAAAAAATTGATAAACTAATTAAATACATCATAATGAGAAATTAAAATAACGAAAAGTGATATAAAAGATTAACCAAATACTCCATCAATCGGAAGATGCCACATCACCACAAGAGACTCTTACCTTGTCATCCCTTCCTCTATAAATAGAAGAATAAGAGATTCTTCAAGAACAACACGTCTTGGAGGTAGCGAAGCCCTGTCATATCGGATCACTTCCCTTTCAAGTCCAAATTCATCTTTGAGATCAAGCCTCAAAGGCTCTCAGAGTAAGATCCATATCGAGATTAAGTCCAAAGACCCTTGAGACGGATCAAATTCAAATTGATATTATGGTAACGAATTGAAATTAAGCCCAAAGGGCCCTTGAATCCATTGACGGAAAGAATTTAGATAGAGATTGTTGTACCCATATATTTAAATTAATGAAATATATATTTTAATATTGATTTTGTATTTGAATTATTTCTATTTATATTTTTGCAGACGCAAAATAGCTTTCCACAAATTCATTTTAAATTTTATTTTTAAAAATAAATAAATAAATAATTTCAAAATTTCAAAAGAACATCTATATATATTGCCAAAATTAATTCAGTTAAAAGTTGACATTGAGTATTTATTTTAAATTTAAATTATATATTAATCTTATATATATATATATATATATCAAATATGGAGAGTGATAGAAATTCTAGAAGATTTTGAATAAAAAAAAATTAAAAGAATTAAAACTTTTTTTTTCATATTTGATTATATTATTATTATATATATGTCTCAATATTAAGATATTAGATTTTCTTAATAATTTATTACATATATAAGATATTAAATATATATATATATATATCTTTTAAATTTTAAATTATTTTTAGAATTAAAAAAAAAATTAGTTGTAACATAAATAATTCGATTTTAATTTTTTTTAATAAAACTTAATATTTTTTTTCCTTATTATTAGCTTAAAAAAATAACATTAATGGTACATTTAGCAATTAAATGTCTAAACTCATGTAAGATTCCTATGGAACAGGTGACGATGGTGGAACTCAGAGGAGAAGGAAGGAAATGTAGAAAATGCATCGGGAGAAGGAGCAATTTGTATTTATTGGGGAGAAATCAAAGTTGCATCCTGGAGCTGCGACTTTTAATTAATGAAAGTCGCCTCCCCAAGCTGCGACAAAGCCATTTTGGTAATCCCTTTCATACATAGGGTTAAAATGGGTGCAAAATTTTTTAAATGGACCAAACTAAAGATAAACCCTTTGATTTACGGAAAAAATCAATTATTACTTTTGAGATGATTACCAAATTATTAATCATCTTGGTAATAATAAGGATGAGCACAGACTTCTGCACCCTGACACCTTGGTTGAGTCAAGTTAGTTGGAGCCCTCCTGAAAGAACAAGATAATTATATCCAGATGTGAAAAGAATTGCCAGTTAACAGTGATTGAAAATTGGGAGCAACTTGAAGTGGATACATGGAATCTGAGTCAAAACCACTATAGTGTTTGGTGGGTGGGTGGGTTTGATCAAAGAGTGAAGTCTGGCTGCCTCATCATAAACAGTGGCATGAATGTCAAAACTTCAATGTCTCTCTTAAGTCTCTCTAGTCTCTCCCCTCTATGATTTCCCTATTCTTTAATTCCAATAATCCCACTTTCTTAGTCCGCACATGAATGTCAAACAAATACCTACATTTTCACATCTAAAATTGAATATATATATATATATATATCTGTCATAAATATAAATTTTTTTTTTTTGGAAAAAAAAAAGAGATAATTTTATCTAAAGGAACACATGTTATGATTTTTTTTTTTTTCCTCATACATATAACAAGTTTTAGAAAAATTAATATATATATATATATATATATATATTAAATTTTTAAAATGTGTCATAAGTTAAAATAAATATTAATTTTTTAATAAATTAATAGAGGATGGGATAAAGAACAAGGTGGCAACACCATTAAAGTGGCTTCTTTTATTTAAGTTATTATATCTAATTTGTCTTGAGTTCTATTCACATTGAAGATGATCACTTGCTATCACGTTTCATTCATGTGTTATAATTTTAAATGTTTTTTTTTTTTATATATATTTTTTTTCAAATTAGTCAACGAGCATATTGAATTACCAATCAGAGGATCCATAAAAATTCCTTATCATGAATGTAATGAGCCAAATCATCTCAATAGAACAGCATTTATGTTTTGTGGATAAAGTTCAATAACAGTAACCTTATGTGGATCATGTCCATTTTTTTTTCTGTTCTTTTTTTTTGGAAACTTCTGTTTGTATGGTGGTTAGATTAGATTTCCCATGGCTAGTACGTACCCACATGGAATCCCGTCCGCAGAACCATCAAATTATTCATCAGACAACACACACACAGCATGTTTGTTTGGTTTGTTTCTTAATCATGGGACACGAAACCAATGAAATGATCATCTGCATCGGGGCTATCATTGAATAACTTGTGCTAATTCCCCTAGTCTCCGACATCATTAGACTGTTCCAGATAAGATATAAGCATTGAGATTATTAGTATTAGAGTTTTTTTTTTTTTTTTTTTTTTTTTGGGTTTCTCTCAATTACTCTTAGATGGATTTCTTTTTCTATCTTCTGCAAGTTCATCATGGAAGGTTTCAGCGTCCATTCCCATGGTGTAAACCCATGTACGTTCCAATTTTTTTTTTTTTTTAATATCATTATAATTTTTATTTTAAAAATAACTTATTAACAAAATTAGTAATGTTGACTTAGCTCAAGATGGCATAGTTAGTTTTAAAACTTAATTAAATAGACCTGTGTATATATATTTTATTAGTATAAAATTATTAGATAATATATTAAATGATACATATATATATATATAGAATTAGGGCAGTGTCCGCCCAAAACTTCTTGGGGGAAATTAAAATTGAAATTACAAAATTAAATTTTTTTTTTTTTTTACGGTGGTATCCTAGAACCCTTTTCTGTCCAAACTAATCCACTCTGGGAGGCCCAATAGTGCAAAAAGACTCACACATGCGAATATATCTTGAACTGTGGAACACCCGGGTGAGATTACCCTTTCACCTCTTAGCAAGCCAGGAGGAAAGGGAGATTTGAACCCTAAACCTCTTGACAATCCAAGAGTTCTAAGGAAAAAACCTGACCAACAGGCCAGGAAAGTTCCTCAAATTACAAAATTAATTGAATACCAACTTGGGGATAAATGTCCTATTTTATTACTAGATATTTTAATGATGACTGGTGAATGACCGCCGACCATTTAATTATTCAATTAGCAAAAGACATTCAGAGATCATGCGCAGCCACTGGTTCCTCTTCCCCGCACCATCGCGTGAAACAACCCTTAACTAATTAGTCATATTGCACTTGACACGTAGATTAAACAGTTCTTATTGATTTTTCTACCTGTGTGCGGTGTTTTTAAGATTATGGAAATCGGTGCTTATTCCTGCTAGAAAGGAAGTGGAGTTTACGATCCCTCCTCTATTTTTCCTTTTTTCTTTTTTTTTTTTTAAATAATTAATTTTTTTTTATTTGTCATATCTTATAAAATTAATAAAATATTTATAAATTTTTTCTTTTAATACTCCAACTATATTAACCTGACTATTTAAGACATAATTATATTCATTTAGAGTTATTTATATCGGTTAAGTTTTGTAATATTTAAAAGTAATTAATCTTCTTAAATTTTTTTTTAAAAAAAATTATATAATATATTAATAAAAATATGATGCTAATATTTTTTGTTATTATTTATTTTCTTATAAATTAAAATAATAATTTATAATTTATAATTAATGATTATTAAATATTCTTTTAATGAAAACTTCAAAAAAAAATTAAAAAAAAAAAAAAAAAAAGAGGGTACCGGTAACATTCAAAATAAATTCTATACTCCTAAATGCTTTAGGGTGTGTTTGGATTTTCATTTACATTAGAAAAAAAATAATGTTTTTGAGACAAGTTATCACTCAAATAAAATTTTGTCCCTATTTTTTTCAAATTGAACTTTATGTTGGAAAAAGTGGGGGTTAAATATATAGGTTTTATAGGTGTAATAATTGTGTAGGTAAGAGAATGTTTTTTTGAGTTTTAGTGTATAATATTATTTTATTAATAATATATAAGTTTTATAGTGTAACAATTGTGTATGTAAGAGAATATTTTTTTAGGTATTAGTGTATAATATTATTTTATTAATAATAAATATTTTTTTTATTAAGTGGGGTACACAACATAGAATAGAGTGTTAAATGAGAGACAAACTTATTTTAAAAAAAAAATAATATCCAAATGTACAAGGAACAAAAAAAACTTCCGTCAATTATCGTTGAATGGAATCCAAACAACCTTAAAGTAATTGAAATGTATTCTGTCCCCACCACGTGGCGAGCACCAGGCGAATTTCGATCATA
>JAXGGT010000094.1:13185914-13200229 GCA_035583425.1 Marsdenia floribunda | reverse complement strand
TTGAAGTAAAAAAGTTCGAAGTACACAACTGTGAGAAATAGATATACAATTGTATTAATTAAATACATCCTCAAAAGTACAGGAATGATTATTCTATCCATAATAGCCTTGGGATCAACTTTTCATAAGCTCCCAACAATTTGATTTCCTTTAACTGTCCGAACTAAATAGATGCTTTAAAGAAACTGTTTATAGGAAGCTGTCACTATCTGCAAGTTGTGTCATGTAACTGGACCAGTGTATATCATGCTTTGTCTCAACTAGCAGGATTGTCATTCCTAGAAAGCTGAGGGTATAATGCTAGTACTGATATATCACATAAGCACAGAACTTTAATAACAATATTAGAGACAGAAATTTGACCGGAAGTGATGACAATGTACAACATATCAGACGTATGATGGCTGAAGAATGATATGTGATTTAACTTCTCCAAAGCTGTGGTTTTGTTCCTAAATTCTCTGTTTCCTTGCAAAAATCATTTAAATGCTAGGCTGGACTATGATCTGAAAGTGTTGAACCTTTCCAAAGGATTTGAGAAGCTATGCAAAATAATGCAGCAAATCTGGCCTTCAAATCAACCTGCCTCAAGATTCGTTATCATAAGATGTAAGAAAATCCTGTCTTTACCACTGACAAAAGCTCATATCTATATTGAATGTTTGAGCATATTCAAATCCTGGAAATCAACATCAGACCTGAAACAGTTTCTTGTGCCCTTCCTTGTGACTTGCTCGTTTCTCCTCTTAAAAGTCAAAAAGTTCAGAATCCTCTTTTAATTAACAGAGAAAATGCGTGTAAGGGTTTCATAGGACATACCTGGATATGTAGATCATGTAGTCTTATATTTGTATCCTCACGTATGCTTGTGGTTCTGTGCTTGTCTACGTTCTTCATTGTGTATACGTTTTGTCTGCACTACAGTCTGCTTGTAAAAAAATAGAAGTATGCATTTTGACATCTTACTTGGCAATCTGATGTCCCAAGGATCTACTCAGTTATGCGGAAGGAACAATTAAGAGACCTGGATAACTAAGACATCACACTAATCTTCTATAAGTTCATCCAATGCTGAACTTATCACAGGACTGAGTTCATATTAGGCATATGTGGAACCTTCTTTTAAAAAGAAACGAGGTTCCAGTGTTTCCCCTGTTTTCTGATACTTTACAAGAACCCGTAAATTTTTTACTGCTAAATACAAGCCTTAAGTAAAGGCTATAATAGTGCTGCAAAGGAGATTATTGAAGGGAAAACCTTATGAAGCATAGCCTTCTATTTTGTTTGACCAGCGAGGAGTTGCTTGCCTCATCTTCCCGAAGTTAATCCCTAAAAGTGTTCTTAATTGTCAATATTCAATTCAGTATCTCTTCCCTTTTTACTTCAATTTGCCCATGTTTGTCTTGAGTCATGAGTGAGAGATTATCTGTTCCTAACTTTTCCATTGTTGCAATACATACTTGTTCTTTTATTGCTCAATCTTGCTGCTTCCTTGGCAGAGTCGGGGAAATTCATTACTTGGGGTTCAGCAGATGATCAAGGTCAAAGCTATCTGACTTCAGGCAAGCATGGGGTAATGCCTCCAATCTCTAATTCTACACATTTTTCTGTGTCCACAAATTGACTCTCCAACTTCTTTTTTCACTACTCCTATCAAGGAGAGTCCAGAGGAATTTTCACTTCCAACTGAGGATCCTATTGTAAAGGCTGCAGCTGGTTGGGCACATTGTGTTTCGATTACAGGTATTAGAAGGACTGCTATTCCCGTCATTATTATTTGTCCTCCTCGCTCTTTCCTTGTTAAGAAATTATTGAGATCATTGACCTTTGGTTTTTTGCCAAACTGCCATTTGGTTCAACTAAGTAAGTCTCCTTCTTAGCACAAACAAATATATTCCAAATGATAAGTAAATCTAATTTCTGTGTCTGCTTTAGTTTTCCCCAATTGTTTGGGATCATGAAACAAGGGCCAGATTTGTTTAACTAATAGGCATATAACAAACATACAGATAAAGGCAATGTTTACACATGGGGTTGGAAGGAGTGTGTCCCCTCCGGGAAGATAACCCGCAATACGGCTACTGGAGCAAATGATGAGGGAGATGCTTCTGGGAAACAAGTTTCGGTATTGACTGATCAAGGTAACAGAGTATTTTTCATCAGAATATTTTCACGATTTTAGTTCCATCGGTAACATCCCGTGTTCCTATCTCGACTAAAATGAAATGTGGCTGTTCACTTTAGTTAGCCCACAATCTCCAAGCTCCAAATCAACCGGTAACTCAGTGTCTCAGCCCGATGATAAGAAACCTGGAGAGGAAACTGTGAAGCGAAGAAAAATGACAGCTGCTAAACAAGAATTTGAAAGCCCAATGCCTGTTGATGAGTCACTTTCAGCTCCTCCTAGTCTTGTAGCACTGGATCCAGGGGTGAAAATTACTGCTGTTGCCGCTGGCGGCCGTCACACCTTGGCTCTATCAGGTAAATCCTGCTAATTTATGCAACACTTACTAGGTTAGATGCCTCTTTGTGGTTACACCATATAGTTTTGTAGGTCATATGAAGTACGAAGCTATGGAAGATCTTTAATCTAAACCGAGACCTGATGCATCATGTTTTTACCGGATTTAGATGTGGGACAGGTTTGGGGTTGGGGCTACGGAGGTGAAGGCCAGCTGGGTTTGGGCTCTCGGATAAAATTGGTGGCTTCTCCGCATCTCATACCTTGCATTGACATATCTTCAATTGGAAAGGAGAGGTCTTCGGCATTTCATCAAGGCGGCATAACTTCAGCCACTCAAGGCCGCAAAGGTTTTGGGAGCTACGTAAAGGCCATTGCTTGTGGAGGTCGGCATAGTGCAGTAATTACAGGTTAGTGAAGGGGTTTTATCACACTGCAGTTATTTTGGTCCCAAATTCGATCTTGCTTTGTTAGAGCTTTCCTGGGACATGGAAAGTAACATACAATGCAGCATTGTGTTTCCAACTGTCTTCCTTGTCATGTAGAGTAACTAATTCAACTCATATAAACATTTGGGAAGACCTGTCATTGTTTCTGATATGATTTTGTTTTGCAGATGCTGGTATGTTGCTTACTTTTGGCTGGGGGCTATATGGACAGGTGACAGAATCATAGCATTGATATTATTATTCCTTTTAGCATGATAATCTGAATGCTACCTGGTTGACGTATGACTTTTCTATTTGAAAATATTCTGTTGCAGTGTGGACAAGGGAATACAAATGATGTTCTCAGGCCAACTTCTGTTAATTCAGTATCGGGTGCAAAAATTGAAGCAGTCGCTGCTGGACTCTGGCATACTGTGTGCATATGTGCTAATGGTCGTGTTCAAGCTTTTGGTGGAAACCAGTTTGGGCAGCTGGGTCTGGGGACTAGTGCTGAGCAACCCGAGGTACATATGGTTGGCTAATTCCATCTGTTTTATTATACCTCACCTGACCATGGCAACTGTTTTTGAGTTCTGCCCTGGTTTTCTTCCTCAATATTTCCAGTGTAAGTCGGAGATCTGATTAATTATAGTGGTTTTGTTTTCTTTCAGACAGTGCCCAGGCTTTTGGATGCTCCTGTCTTGGAGAACGTTATTGCAAAAACGGTGTCTTGTGGAGCTCGACACAGTGCGATTCAAGCAGGTATCAAAAAAACTATTAAGATTATGTATTCTATATTTGGGGACAGAAAGTATTGGTGTATGCTTGGAGAGTTTTGAGATCCTAGTGTTTGACCATGTTAGCTAAACACCATTTCTTGGCATATATCTTGAAATAAATTTTCAATTTTTTTTTTTACAAATCGGATCAGGAAGACCTGAAGTATCCATACTTATTCTCATGTTTCGTAAACCTAGTTGTACAATGTTTAACAGAATTTTACACTGTAAATTCCACAGAGGATGGAAAGATATATTGCTGGGGTTGGAATAAGTATGGTCAGGTATACGATCCATCCTTTTACTTTCGAGTGAACAAGTTTATTCTTGGCATTGGGTGGTAGGTTGTAAATTACTACCTTTCTAATATTTTCCGCCTTCTAAATGCAATGCAGCTAGGTTTAGGGGATACCATCGATAGGAGTACTCCCTCCCAGGTCCCAATTGAAGATTTCCTGCCTAGAAGAATAGCCTGTGGCTGGTGGCACACGCTATCACTCGCTGAAACCCGGCATAAGAGTTGTGACAGTGGTACATGTTGAAGAAAATGTTTTCCTGCTGGGCATTTCCCTCCTAACATTGTACAGTGTTATATCATTTCAGTTGTTTTGTCTACTTTCAGTTTTTCCTCGGTCCTGACCTCTATAACATTTTATTTACATTTCCAATGAGCATAGTAAATTCTAGAATTAGCGACAGTTATTTTTCTGTATTTCCATTATTCTCAGAATCTTACCAATTGCATTCCCCAGACTCTTTTACAGTGTCATCCATATGCCCAGATAATCAGAAGAAAACCACAAGAAAAGTTTCAAATTAGATTTTGCAAAGAACGGCTGTGTTTTGCAACGAATACATGTTGTCCATGGAAAGCGTACTTTCTTCAGTTTCAATCTGAATCAGCTAAATTTTGCTAGAAATTTGAGTTCGATTTTGCTGTAGGAGCTGCATCAACGGCCAGAATATATCTAGTCGATGGAAGTTCCCAGATGCCTGTGTCGTATTTGCATAATTTTTGTTAAAATATTGTGGAACATGTCGACAATAATTTCGTAAACAGCAGAGGAATAATTTCATACCTCGACAATAAAGTGAGCCCACGTGCTGTCGTCAGATCGCCTTTCCATTACACCCTTTAAGATAGTCAACTCCAACCGATATATGACATCGGCAATTTCAAGAAAGCGGCCATGGTCATTGCACACCATCTATTCCATACATACATTATATATGTTAGCGAAGTTTCATGTGTCAGTCGGACAAGAAAATAAGTCTGGGGAATTTATTTCACAGCCACGCCCTACTCTTATGTGTGGGTCACTGCATTACCTAACATATTGAGACCCAGAATAGGAGAAATATGGAAAAAGAAGAGCGAGGAGAGGAGAACATGTACCTCTATAAGCATGTGACCTGGGTATTCCAGATCTTTCACGATAATTGGGCAAGTTTGTTGATCGCAACCTACTTCCAGGGCCCAACTTGTTCCATTCTGACTGCTGCTCTTGATCGCATGAGCTTTTAGGCTCTTCTGATCAGAACCCTGTGAAAGATGGTGTACAAGGTTTAACAGAAATGATGATTAATGGCAACAGAATGTGGACAGAGAACAAAAGTGTTGGGAAATATAATAACGATAACTTGAAAACAAAAAGGGAGCCCAACTAGCAGGTCTGGTAGGATAAAAAAATTTGCTTGTTTTGGGATTCAGGATTTAGCATGCTCTTTGGGACAATCTTCAGAGAAAAATTCATTCAAAATTCTACTTTCAGTTAGCGCCACAACCATTTCAGTGGTTGATTAAACCCTTAACATCAGGCTATAGAATTTTTTCCATTCTACTAGTTTACATGCTAAGATCATTTCATCAGAGTTGCTGACGCAACATGGCAACATTGTTTAACATGAAAATCTAACACCCAGAAGTGTCCCTTGCAAAAAACATGTGATGACGTCCTAGTGTCGACTATTGAATTTGTACACTAAATTTTTGAGTGAGGGGAAGCACTTGTAAGTCAAGTCAGATTACCACCATGGAACAGAAAGGGGAGCACTAAAAGAATGGAAAACAAATGGAGGGCGAGACCCACTCGGAATGACTGTGACACGTGGTAGGTAAGTCAAAAAAGGCTCTGCATCTACTTATATGAAGTTAAAACCGTGGATTATCATTCAAAAGATCAAAGCCTCGTGATTTGGTGGGACTTCCACCATCCCTATCTGTTACTTTCAATTCATACAAATCCTCCTATACAGGAGAGAACTTTACAAGATGTGGAGCATACAGCAGACTTTTGAAATATGTCAAAACAATATTGGGAGAGCTACAACCACATAGACATGAATCTTAAGGTCATTAGATAAAATGTACCTTCTTCAGGAGATGCTGTTCTATTTTACCAGCCTGATCAGTCACCCTTCTCAAGAATTGCATGTGCTTTATGGCTCTAACCAGGAGACCGTCTATGCTACACTGAAATAGTTAAAGAAGAACAAAGCACAAGCAATGCATATAAGGAATACACAGAAGAGAGGTGTATCACAGTGCAAGTATGTAAACCAATAATTTAGCACTTAATCTCACCTTTGAACCTTGTGGAACAAGTTCCCTCAACTCTTTAATCCTGTCCTGGATCAATTGTCTGTCCCGTGGCCTGGGTTTATGATTACCACTAGGTCTTGCCCTTCTTTTGTTTGCACTACATGGTTTTGATCCTTTTGACGGACGTACATTATTGTTGTCATCTCTCTGCAACTGGTGCTCAATCAAAGCATTAATCATGCAATCCAGTGAAGATGGTGAAGTTTTAACATGCATTCTTGAGTCTTCAGTATACACAGAGGTCACACAACTCCATGGAACGTGATCATCTCCTGCTAAGACTCCTTGTTCAGTTTGAGGGGAACCCAATCTTCCTGATGATGCTTTTAGTGACGTTGTAGTAGAATGGGATCTCCGAGATAAACTATCATCTGACATACTACTGCCGTTGCCAACAATAGCTTCCAATAGGTGCTCTGCCGCCTTCTCCTTGGTAGACTGTTCACCAGAATTCCAATATGGTTGAATACAATGGACCATATCACATTTTCTAACTGAGCCACTAGCAGAATTCTCCCCTGAACTAGCTGGCTGCAACAAATTAAGATCCACGTGGTCCCATAGAGCAGACCCAAGTGCTTTGTGCAGTTCACAATCACTCGGAAATCTCAAAAGTTGGCTCTCACTTTTATGGATTGTATTGTCAGATTCTTCCTTTTCAATCAGCCATTCCATTGTCCCTTCATATGAGTAAGACTGTGTAATTTCATGAACAGTCATATTATGATGTCCCATTTCATGGCCACTAAAGAAGGCCCCCAACTCTTCATCTATGCATGAAGATCTTAAAACGTTTCTTGTCATTTCTGAACCACTTTCAAACATGGGATACATGAAGGTCTCTGCAGTATCAGGCGAATGAACATTGATCTTGCTTCCAATTCCATAATCAGTAACCCTTGACATATCACCATGATATAACCCATATAGATTCTGAACCATGGACATCATCTGGTCCGGGTTTGGCATCTGTACATCAACTCTTCCTAGAACTTTGAGATCTTCATCCATTGTATTAATGGCAATGCCAGACAACTCACTGAAGCTCTTCATGCCAGTATAATCATCCACTTCAGGTGGTTGAACTAGAAGTTTTCTGTCCAAACTAAAAGGGGTGAAATCTCCGGGTAGTTGATGGGCCTCGAAATTATTTTTGACACAAGTGACCAATCCAGCATCTTCAACTACCTGATTTTAGAATTGGGAAGGAAAAAAGGGAAAAAAGGGCACCAGAACAAATGAAAAATGTAAACGTGCTGAAGAATGAGATCTATACATACTCAAATATGTAAGAGAAATGAATTAGAAAATCTGGTCTTCTATATCTACTAATATGTTATATATGTAATTTCCAAGATATAGCATGCATTACTACATAACACTAACATAACTATCATGCACAAAATAACAACAGTTGGCGGATTCAATCTTGGATCCAGATGCTATTTACAAAAGCTTTAAGGAGACAAAAGATAAAGTAATTTATACTAAAGAACTGATACAAATCAAAGTAGCACACGAGATAGATGGTATTCAAAAATGTCTGTAGAGAACAAACCTTATCCATTGATCCAAGTTGTAGAACTCCAAAAGGAACCAATGGCACTAGCAATATGGTCTGTACCAATATCATCATAGAATGACATATGTATTAGTATTAATTTCCAGGAAAGTAAAGGCAAGTTACCATACCCAAACAAATTTTCAGGATTTGCTTTGTTCTTTTAGCATTATTCAGTTTTGGATTACCTTTATACCTGCAACAAACTGATGGAGCAGCTCGTCTGGACACTGTCAATAGCACAACTGAGTTACTCTTTTTCCTTTGGATAAAACTACAGTAGAAACAAGCCACTCAAAACTTACCTCAGAAGTTAAATTAAAGTCACATCCACCAGCCATTATGCTATCTGCAAATATCCAGCTTGGACTCTCCGAATGAAATACTTCACCAACAATCCTAATTAGTGAAACAAGTTTAGCCCGTAAATTTATGTAAGTCATTCATGCATGCAAACATATAAGTTGTGGGCTAGTAGATAGATACCCAGTTCATGTGGGGATGTAATCTGAGTACAAGATATAATATCGATTAAAGAGCACACTATATCACTTACTAGTGGAATTCTGCAAACACATTATCATTGGTTTTGAGCATCAAACTAACATTTAATGCGGCACAGGAAGAGTAAATTTTTGTCTTTCTATACCTAAAGCTTGAAGGACACTGAGAATGGTGAAAGTGCATATGAGAACACTCAAGTTGCTACATCAAGATGGTCAAAGTACCTACTATCTCCAACAATTTTCCTCTTCACAGAAGATCCCGAACATTTACCATATTAAGTTTGTTATCCAGTCACCTCTAGAAGATTGGTCTTGGAGAATCCATCAGAGTGTGAATCACATATTATGGGTTAACCATACCCTATGAGCATAATTCGCTCTCAAACAGAACAAATGAATGGTTAAAATAGGAAATAGCAGTCCAGGCAAAAGTACATACCCCTTCCCCATTACATAATAGATGCTTGACATTTCAGCCACTATAACCCCAATAGGAGAAACAGCCAAATTTTGAGTTTCATCATCTGCCTGATAAGAGAATAATCCCTCATTTGACCAATTGCAGTAAAAAGAATCAATTGCATCTTCTGTTGGTTCTCTTATTCTTGAAATGTCGAAGGATCCATCTTCCCACGTCAAAAGCCTGTAAATCAATAGTAAAATTGGTGCTTCACGTTTCTAATAAATCAACAATGGTGTAACCAAGTGTTTGTGTACATTTAAAACATGCATATGAAGAAAGCATTCCTTTATACTTTATAGAATGGGTCAAACTCCCCTAGAACTATATTAGAAAAAATGTTAGCAACGACAGTGTTATTTTACTAAATTGTTTTTAGCTTAATATATACCATGAGCCAATAGAGATGATTAAACATGTCCAGACTAATATTTAACAAGGTTGACAGTGTTATTTATGCGGCTATCTTAAACTATAATAAGTTGAACATGCACGTTTGCGCAACATTTCCAAAAAACTGTAATCTTCTGAATCAAAAAGGGAATGAACAACGAGTCCTATTCTTTTCTGTCCATTTTAGACAATACGATAAATCATTAACAGATCTACACAAATCTGAATTAACAGTTCCATTGATTACCAGCACTTTTAACCACAAAGTTGATGAGCATAACAAGCTCACGAAGATTTCACATGGAGAAGATTCACAAACAATAGTTGAGACACAAAAACTGAAAGTATCGCTGTTCTCCTAAGTATATTCACTCCACTAGTTATGAAAGGGTCTTCGCTTCTCCAAAATGCTCAGCAATTTTATAGGATCAAAGCTTATAAAAAGAATTTCCTCTTTAACGTGGAACAAACAACAAAGTAGAAAAAGATCACGGAAAATTACTTCATACCCAAAACTCATCGATACCAATTTATGCTCTATTCAAGAAGAAATATGTACACAACATCAAAGAAAACTGTATTACAATCAATCTTCTCAATTCTCCATCTGTAACACTACTTCAAATTCACACAAGCAGTTGGATGAAAGGGTTTACGTGATAACTTACATTTGGTTTTGATGCTGCTGTAGCCTCCAAAACACTGCGTAGTCCCATGGAGAGTCGCAGCAAAGACTTTGTAGTAACTGCCTTAGAGAATTTGAAACCATTTATTATCTTTCAAATCAAGAAAATTGACAACGCAAAACTATTTTAATGAGCAGTCTAATTATCTCCAAAACTTTCCCTAACTGCCGCGATAAGAACCTCGCCCTGCTTGTACTATCCATAAACCAGCTCTTCGTTTCATTGGAGGCTCCATTGTAGTTAGTAATAAAGAATACATCCTTTTACGGCTTTCCTTGATGATTAGTTGGTAAAGTTTACGAAGGTGAAAACAAAAGCCTGTTAAAAGACAATGTTAGTGATGGTTCTAAACTGACTTTTAAAAAATCAAGTTCTCCATTAAAGATATTGAAATATTGCAATCCAGAAAGAAAACTCATAAACCACAAACAAAGATTAATCTCTGGACAGATCAAGAAAGAACAGGTGCACCTAAGTCAAGCAAACCAGTTCACACGCAGAGAGAAACTTGACAATCTTTCCATTTGATTAGTTACTTACTAGAAACTGAAAAAAAATAATAATACTAAATAAAAAAATTATCCAATTTACAGTTAATCTAAGATAAGGATAAACCTCAAGTGGAAAAGCAAAGATCACAAAACATGACAGTAAGCAAAACAAAATCCGATTAGTTCCTTCCTTTTTCAGTTATCTCAGTTTCCAATATCAAATCGTAGTAGAAATTTAAGGAGATAAAATTTAATTGGCAGAAATTTCGACTTTAATATGAAGCTAAAGAAAGAGAATATTGGTATGTGGCGAAAGCAGCTGTAGACTTTTTCTGAAGACTTCACAAGACAAAAACCTCTTATGTTTTTGCCGATTCTCAAATAAGAAACGATTAAAATTGTCCAAGAACTGAATCTAATTATCTTATCCGTCTCAGATTTCTAGTCCAGCTCAAACCACAAATTACAAGATTGATCAACGAATTTGAAAAGGAAATTTAAAGCCAGAAACTGCACAATTATGAACATCTAGAATTAACAGGAAGAAATCATGCTGCAAAGGAAACAATTCATTAACTCCAGAACAAAGTGAATATACAAAATTCGAATTTCGACCGACGTCAGAGTACTTACCAAACATATGAATGCCTGTTTCTAAAGGATTGGAATTCCGGAAAAATCAAATTCGTTTGCCTCCATTTTACGTAGCTTCTGAAAATGTGAGAGAGCTGTGATTCCCGGAATCTAAGCAGAGGACTGGAGAAGGAGAAAGATAAAGAATTTTACAGATATCTGGACAGTAGAAATAGCATGAAATAGGGATATGTATATAGGGATATAAATACTGCATAGTAGGTACAGTGCTGTAATCTACCACCACTCTTTTTAAGTGTATTAAGTGGAATTGGCCCCATCTTGCATACTTTAGCTATTTTGGCCTTTTCGGATTCGAAGCTTGTTACAGAGTTGGATTTAATGATTCCTTGGGGACAGTGGATTCCGGACCCCATGAACTGAGGGAGGCTGGTTAATCAAACTATTGCCCGTATCTTGCTTTCACTTCTGATTTTTGATTTTATCTTCTTTTTTTTTATTTTGAAATATTATTATTAATAATATTTCCCTTTTACATTCACGTAAAATAAAAATAAAAAGCTATAAGAAAGCCTTATTGGATAAAAGAAAAATATATACCAAATTCGCGGTTTTATTTGGAATTTTATTTGAAAATTTATCTTCAATTTTTACAACAAATTATAAAGAGAAAAAAAAAATGAAACATTTTCTTCTGTAGGGAAAATAATTACAGCTTATCTTTACGGGGAAAAAGAAATAAATTGGTGAATCATTTTAGGAATATATTTTCAAATAATTGGGACAAAGTTCGTTTGGAGAAAAGAAACGGTCGAGAAACACGAGCTTCTGGTTACGATCGTATCTCACAAGTTGAAATAAATAAATAAATAAAATACTTTAAAAAAAAAAACGACCAATTTTGATATTGTAGATATATCCAACTAATTCATTTACTGCAATTAATCATTATCCTTTAGCAGCCTCCATGCCTTATTTCCAATCAGTATATGTGGCGGGCATGTTTTAATTATAAGCAGGTTGAAATTTTCTATTTCCTTGCTTATTAATGATGTGGTAACCTTGACTTAGATAGCAAATCACTTAATTATTAAATTTGATTTTTTTTTTTTTTTAATTTAAAAATTTTTAATGTTTTAAATAAACTATAAGTTTCAGTGTAATTCAGTTGATAGCAACTTTATTTAAGATTTGAGAAGTCATGAATTCAAGACATAACAGAAGCCAAAATACCTCAAATTTCAAAAAAAAAATTAAAAATTTAATATAGTATTAAAACAAAATATTTCATATTATAAATCATTTCTAAATTACAAAAAAAAAATAAAAATAAATATATAAATAAACATTTTTCAGACATAAGTTAGTAATTTCACTAGCTTGAAGAAGTTGACAATTTGAAAACTATTGCATTATATAATGAAATAGTGAATACGATAGAGCTGGCGTATTAGGTGAAAGCAATTCTTATTGGAAGAAGAGGAGAAGCATGCGCGTTACCGGGAGCTTCTTCAAGATGATGAATCAGGGAACTGCTAGTTACTCTGTATTTGGCCTTTTTCATGTCTTTGGGTTTTTTTTTTTCATTTACTTTCTCAAACATTGTTAGTACTATATTTATTAGTATATATAATAATGACCGGCTATTGATAAACTAAGTTGAAGATGACATCTGATGATTTGATATTTATCTGGCCAAAAAATGTCAGTGGCTTCCTCGAATTAGCATAAAATGTTATATTTTTCCATTTCTTTTCAATTTTTTTTTTTTTCTTCTTCTTCTTAGAATATAATTAAACATTAATTCGTTAATTAATTATTGCTTCCCAGAGAAACAAATGGGAAAGTTATCTTTCTTCTTAACAAGGTCAACTTCTATATATAAAGTCTTTCATGGTTATGTCATTCAATACTTGAGAATTACATTAAAACTCAATATTTTTTTGGTATGCCATGGATCTACCAATCATTAAAACCGGGGACCTCATCTAATGATTCTTTTAAAATAAAAACGCAAACTTTCTTTTTCCTCTTATTTTACTTTTTTACTTTTTTTTTTTTTATTATTATATAATTTTTTTTATTAAAATTTTTTGTATGTTTTAGTCTTTTAATAATTTCTTATGTGTTAATTATATATAAGTCATACATTACTTTTAATAAATTTTTTAACGAAAATAAATAAAATGATTAAATCATATAAAAAATTAATAATATATGTCGAAGACGAAAATAACTAATTATTATTATTTTATTATAAAACAATTAAAGGATAACCTGAGACGGTTCTGCGATATCTGCCTCCTGGAATCTGACATCTAAACAATTAAAAGGCTTCTTCTTCCACGAGAGTTCATTGAAAGCAACGTTTCCATTAGGTCAACTAATTAGGATAAATAAATAAATAAAATGGTTAGTAATTAGAGTTCCCATTAAATTAATAATCTATAAAATAGCGAAGTTGGCTTTATTTGATTGGATGTTGCATGAAAAACGGACGTAATAGATAATGGACATATGTGTATATGTGACGCTTTATTTAAGAATTGGAGCACTTTTGTTTTTTACGTTGTTTAGAAAGCTTAAAGGGACACGCAAGTAAGATAAATTTTTTTTTTTTTTTAATGTTAAAAAAAAAAAAAAAATATATATATATATATATATGGACTGCAAGTGCATGGTATAATAATGAATCATAATTAATGAGGGACCATATCATAACTTATATCTTTACTTTTTAATCAGAATCTTGTGGTATCATTTGCATGGGTGGCTAAGATAATTATATATTATAGTATTTTAGGGTTTACTCTAATTGTCAAATTTTTTTTTTAAAAAAAAAAATAAATGTTAAAAAATTTATTTAATAATGTAATCAAAGAATTCGTATATGTGCCCAGAGGCTTTCGGTCCAGTGGTATGTAAACTCTTCCCTCCCCGTAGTAGGCACAGGTTCGAACTTGTTTGTAATTAAAAAAAAAAAAAAATCATCGTATATGTAAAAATATACTAAAATATAAATGAATGCAAAAAAAAAAATATAGCAAATAATTTGTGTATAAGAGTCTAGCTACTTTTAAGATGTTATTTCTCTCTTAACCCCTCTCTTGTTTTTTTTGTTTTTTTTTTTTTTTTAATTTATAGAAGAAAAGGTGATTAAATATGTTTTGATACTTCTCAATATATATATATATATATATATATATTTTTGGTTAGTCAAATGCTTCATTGATGGTAATGTGGCGCTACTTGATTTATCGTAATACTTCTTTAATTTTCATTAATTGGATTCTATCACATTATCATGTGTTAACATATTATTTGTCATCATCATAATTCATTATATATATTTTT
>JAXGGT010000094.1:13106334-13120985 GCA_035583425.1 Marsdenia floribunda | reverse complement strand
GCTCCTAAGATCAATTTCCTTGAAAGGTTCTAAGATATTTTGCAGACAATTTACATGTGAGTTCCAGGGAAATTTCATAATGTCACCGGCAAAATGACAGTGGTGGGTTTTCTGTCAGATGAGTCGATGAACAATTCAAGAGCAAATATAAAGCTCACATCTGATCTGTAATAGTTCCTTCAGAATCCAAAAGCTAAGATCAAGAGAATTATCAAATATTAGCTCCAGGATTTCCAGCCAACTCCAAGAAACAGAGGAGCTTTATGTTTAGAGATGACGATCCTACAAAGGAAACCAAAAACCGCATAGTTAGAAAATGTTGGCAGGAAGTAATCATGTGGAGGATGGCATCAGCACCAAACAACTTCCGCTTGCACCCCCCGTTTCCCCCCAGAAAAGAGTATAATAATAACAAAAAGAGGAGAATGCTATTTAAGCTTGTGAAGGCCACAAAACAGCTACATCCATGGCATATTGATGCTTCAGTTTTTCATTTTTGTGTGTGCACCAGTGCTGATTAAGAAGTTACATTAAATAAAAACACAAACATGTTATGAGCTAAATACCGATAGCAACATAGAATTGTTAGAAGCTATATATCTCTAATTAGTAATCAGCCCTAGAGAAATGCCCAAAGAGTCACATAGAAATGGACAAACATGGTTAAGAGGATAAAATTAACCTTTCTCTATCAACTTAAGCTTTTAGAACAAATGGGAATTCAGCTCCATTTTAACATGTATCAAAGTGAGAGATCCTAAGTTTGAATCCTTACTATTAACCCATTTGTTAATTATTGTACACGTATTGAGCCTTGTTAGTAAAATTTGTGATTAGCTCACACGTGAGAGGGTGTGTTAAAAAGATAAATTTAACCCCTCTCTATCAATTTAAACTATTCAAAATTTAACTTGATTCAACAAAATGTATCTGTACAATATACATAAGATATACACAGAGCTTGTCATATGGTTAGGAAGATGGCAAATGCGCCCAGTGTTGAATTCCATAAGAGATTGGTTTGGCTAGAAAACCATTTACCTATAGTTCCCATTTATTTTAGTGTTGAAGATAATTGTAACTCTGCGGTCTGCACAGCTCATCCTTGAATAATGCCACAACTTTTCATAGCAACTAAAGTTAATTATTTAAAATTACAACCATGTAATTTCTCATTCCAATCTAATTGTAATTCTAGATTCTGCAAACAACCTAAGGAATATTGATTAACTGATTACAGTTAGGCGAATTTAATCCACGACCACAGAGATTACAATTTTGATATCTCTAATGCCTGTGCTAATGTGCACAACAGTGCCTCCCAGTTCTCCTCCTTGCCACTGAAAACAGGAAGCGTATATGGAGTTTGAACCTTTATCAGACCCAACATACATTGAGCTAAAACATGCAAGCATATTGATCCCAATAAAAAATGGTCATATCATCATGCTAAAGATTAATTATCATCATCTGCACCTCCTTCTCCTTTCCATTCCTAGGGAACAGATTACATAAATTAGATCAACCAGCACTGCAGGGAATTATAACTAAGTGAATACATATAAATCACCATTTCAAATCCCTAAGGCCTATACTATAACTGTGGATCTATCAGAATATAGCAAAATTAGTTAGAAACCCAAGATTCAATATGTTCTTGTTGAAACTCAAAAGGTTTCCAGGTACAAGTGGCAAGAAACTTCAATTTTCAAGTTCAGGATCCCGTCCAATTAACCATCCAACAAGAAATCTTGTGTATAAAATATCATCAAATTTAACGATGAAGAAGAAGCATGTTTATAGGTACAAGGGCTACTATTTTGGAAGTGATTCTCCCGACCATAAACATGGAAAAGGAATTCACACGACTCACTGTAATATTACACATTTTTGTTCGGATACTAAGATGTCACAGAGATTAAAAGCAATGAGGACATGCATCAGAACAAAAAATACAAAAAAAAAAAAAAAAAAGAAAGAAATTAGCGGGACAAAGGCAGGATCCAAGTTGATGAAGTACGTACAATTTCCTTGGTTGGATATGCTTATACCACATATGTTATCACTTGGGGGGGAAAAAAAAAAAAAGGAAGGTACAAATAAACATAAACGATTAGCACAAAGAAGCAAGACAGATCCACTATTTAAAATTAAAATTTCATTTAAAAAAAAAAAAAAAAAAACCATGTCAGAATATAAAAATTTCAAACTAAGAAAATCCAGATCAATATCTATGTGCATTTTCTTTTCATCAGAAATACTAAAAGCATATATATAACTGATAAAAGGTTACATTAAATATCAAAAAAACAAAAATAATCACCCCATGAGCCGCAGAGCAGATTTACTAACCCAATAGAATGGCTCAAAGTTCACTGTAGTTGCGCCAAACAGCACGAAATTCTTCCCTGAATGTGTTTAGACGAGCTTTCAGGTTTGGTGTCCTAAAGCTTGCATGAAGGAGGATGACTGAGAAAAAGAAAGGGAACACAAATTAAAAGACCATCAAAGAGACCATGTGAGCTCAAAAATTAATGGACTAAGAAGAAAAAGAAGCATGAGCTTACACAGATGTGCAAAGGCAAATGCCCATAACAAAGTTAAAATTCCACAAGAGACGTACCACAGAAAGAGACTTGCTGTAAAAAATAACAAAGGTCATCCAAGATCAGTACTATTTTCAAATTACTAATGAAATTCTAATTAATAAATAAAAATAAATACAGGAATTCCTACAAGTACTACCATACCAGTAGAAAAAGCTAAGACAAAGGTCCAACGAGGGCGCCCACATATATGAATGGCTCTTTTAGCTGATGGACGTCCTCGGATAACAGGCCTAAAAAATAGCACATGAAAGAGAGTAAAAATGGTCAAATTTCAGAGCAGAACCCTTGCAATATTAAAAAAAAAAAAGGAAAATGAGAAAGTTGAAACAAACTTACGTGAGGGGAGGCCTCATTTTTGCAGCTAAATGAGGAGAAAACTGTCTGACAGTTCTAGTAACTTTTTCACTAAAAGTACCTGCAAAGCTGTACAGACAATGTCAAAAATGAAAAGACTGGAAAAAAAATAAAATAAAATGGAAATCAAGAGCACTTTCTCAGATCTGACTCCACTTGGGATCCAGAAGGAGTTCTCAAGCCCCAAAAAATTAAACAAAAGAGATCACTGTATTGAAAAGTAACTTAAGTCACATATGTGTCTTCTTCACATATTGCAACCCCACTCGGTATACCCTCTGACTACCCGAAGAGAAAAAAGGAAATATCCACATAAATTGAATCGCACAATTGAATTGCACAAAGTTGACACTAATTACATCTTGAAGACTGGAGACTTTATTTACTAAGATCTTCTCCCCCTAAATTCAGGAAAAAGGATCAGAAACCTGCTCTTAATTATCAACATTACATAATACAACTTCATGAGTTCTCTTTAGAGTTAATATTTAGATATGGACTTTATGGGATTTGCACATATGCATAGGTCAAGTTCATGAACATAGGATGAAATTTGGACGGGATCAGAGCAGCAAAGCTTGTCCTGTTAAAACAAGAAACATTTCCCAAACTAATGGTGACAGATGAGTATTCTGGCATCACTTCCCGTATTCTGGCATCACTTCCCTTATTCAGAAGCCACGTACCTAGTAGCTTATACCTGGGTCCTACATGCGTTCATTCTTCCCCCACCCACCTGACTTTTCTTCCACTTGTCTATCAAATAATTAGTTTCACCTCATGCACTACACAAAAGTACTGTAATCAATAACTTAATTTTTATCCCAACATGGTATTAAACTTATCAAAAAGATAGCGAAGGGAAAAGAGGATGTGAACTGTTAAGCAGATCCAAAGAAGAGAGAGCAAGAAGGGGCAGCCATTGGCCAAACCATCCAATTTGCTCCAACAAACATCCAAGGATGTGTAATCAAAGCAACCTTATGACTTCCCTGCAGTTGTGTACCATCAGATGGCAGCTCTTTTGGGGGTTCCTAAGGAGCAAGAAACTCTAGATACAAGACAATGAGCTAAATGAAAGGGCAGAGAGAGCAGTCCTCAGCCCACTTGTCCAATTTTCTCCACCTAATAGGCATGGTTTTGTAGTCAAAGCAGCTTCGTCACTTTCCCGTAGTCATACACCCATTGGATAGAAAGCCTTTCAAGATTTTCTTTGGGACCTACTGATTCTGCATACATTGGCTGAATGCAGAAGAACTTCCACTTTCCGGCAATCATGCTTTTTCACAGGATTTCTCATTATTCAAGCCAACATTTCCACTTTTGATATCTCCAGGAAGTGGAGGCATAAGCTTTCCATTATTGACATGCAAAGTCAACTCAAGGCAATCACTGAAGTTAATTCCCAATAACCCTAACACGTATTTTTGGTTTTTCATTCAAAATCTGAAGAATCTATACTGGAAGTATCGAATGGACTCACTCAGGCAACATTACAATACCTTTTATTCCTAATGTCCTACTCCTGTTATCCTTATATTTACATTCTCTTTCAACAATACAATCAACCTCCATTGCAAGTTCACAGCACGTTTGGATATCAAACAAGTGAAAGAGGAAAATTGCATAACTAATCACAGGGGATGCGCAAGAGATAATGAGAAGATATACAAAGAGAGGTGCTCAAAATAAAGATGTGTAAATTTGCCACACAAAGAAAGTGAAGTCTCACAAATATCACACAGAATTTCTAAACGGAAGAATTTCATGAATAAAGTTCACAATATTTACCAAGGTATTGAAAGCCAGTTTGATATTCAAAGGTCTTCATAACGAAGTCCATTTTTGTTTCTTCACCACATATTCTCAAATTTTCTAATCTTGCTAAAGCAATTAGGTTACATGAAGCTCGGTATTATAGGCATTATCAATAGCTAGATTATAGGTGATCTTGAAAATTTAGATGCAAAGACTAATACAGACCCTCAGAAATGACACATTGATATTATTGTATGCAATAAAAAGTATAGTAGAATACATTACATCAAGACGAAATGCTACAGAGAATGATACC
The DNA here is from genome assembly GCA_035583425.1 of Marsdenia floribunda. Lineage (NCBI taxonomy): Eukaryota > Viridiplantae > Streptophyta > Magnoliopsida > Gentianales > Apocynaceae > Marsdenia > Marsdenia floribunda. The sequence goes on along the minus strand of JAXGGT010000094.1, from coordinate 13,115,948 downwards.
TATCATTCAGAAAAGCAATACTTAGAGCCGTAAAAATGGCAGCCACAATAGCAAGTGGCCTCCGAAGAAAGGCCAACCCTGTAATTAACCATATAAGTAACATGTTAAACAAAAGACACTGTATAAATGCCTCAGCAGCTTCATGAGATAAGATATAACTGACATAAAAAAAAAAGAACAACAGTTTAAGCTCTCTTACCAAGTATGAAAACAATCATGATGAAGTAATTTGTCCGGTAGCTGCAATGAAAAAATTGCACTATATGTAAGTAAAATCTTGATTCCATGCAGCCAAAACGCTGGCTAATTTGATACTAGATCATGGTAGATAGAAAATAGAAAACAAAATTAATACTGAAAACTATCTTTTCGATAAAATCAAGCTGAATGGTACTAATAAATCTATATCCCCGAAAGTGCTTGAATCAAAGGAAATTTCACACTACAGCTTAACAAGAAAGGATCGTACTAATAAAGATTGCATTTCAGGCGACTATTCCATTTGGCGTACGATCGGGGGACGGTGAACCTGGAAAAGAATTCAGACAGAGGTCGCGGCGGCGATGACCAGTCGACCTCGCGAAGAGCCTCGATCAGATCGTCGGCGGTAACGTTTCCCCAATCCATTTCCTTTTTGATCGAAATGATTAAAAATAAAATCCCCCAAAAAAAAAAATATTCTACTGAAACCCTAGAAGAACGGGAGAAAAAGGAATACACGTGAAGCACAAGAAACGGAAAGTTTAAGAGGGGAATTCCTTAAAAACTGCAAGTATGTCTAAGAGGAATATCTCCTGATGAAGGAACGGAAAAGAATCTGTCGCCGGGCAATGGTGAATCAACTATTTAAATGGGACATAAAATAAGTTAAAAGTAAAAACACTGAATATTTAAATAGAAAAAATTAAATTAGATTGTATATGTCTGAGCCCGGGTTCGAACCGGGGACCTCTAGTGTGTGAGACTAGCGTGATAACCAACTACACCACCCAGACAACCTGAAAGCTAAATTCTGTCGCAATTATATTATACTAATTATTCATATGTATCCCAAAAAGAGAATTTTAATCATTTTCAATATCCTTAATTAACCAAAATCTTAATAACTCTTCATTTCTTCCAATAAAACCATCTCAAAATAGAAAAAAATTGAAAAATTGAATGAAACAAGAGTTTCATTAAGGTATAAATAAGTTAATAGATTTTAAATGACAAAAATATTTTTTATGGGATATACACATGTTTGGCATGTGAATTTTAATAGTTAAAAGTTATCAAAATTTTACTAAAAGGACATTTTTGTCCAATTAAAAATAAAAATATGATCTGATTGTTCAAAAAAGTAAAAATAAATATTAATTTATTCAAAAGATAATAATATAGGGATTAAAACATCAATTTTCTATTTTCTTTTTCTCTTGATAAAAAGGTTAAATCCTTTTTTTTTTTAGTGTCAAAATTCTGTCACTTATTGTTTTTATTTTTGAACCTTAATTAAATTCTTCTAATAAAATTTTAACATTAATTAATTCAATTATTGTTATTCACAATATTGAGATAAAATATCTTAAAAATTTTAAATAAACATTTTTTAAGTAATTATATTCATACATAAATCTTTATTAAATATTTTTTTAGAAGTTAAGTGTATTTACATATAAATAAAAAACAAATACAAATAATAAGAAAGACAAATCTATTTATTCAAATACAGTTGAGTGTTGGAGAAAAAAATACAATTGTAGTGTAAAATCACAAATAATTATAATATCAATAAGAGATTAATGGATAGAGTATCAGATAATTGATATTTTTGATATATAGTAATAAATATTTTATTTTAATATTTTATATCCTAAATAAAATAAATTTTGAGCATTTTAAAAAAAAAAAGAATAACATAATTTTCATTCAAAACTATTGAAATATAATTTATGTTTGGATACAAAATATAAAAATAAAATATTTAAAGCTAAATATATTAAAATATTTAATATTTGAAATTAAATCCATTAATTTCTTTTATTATAACACTTATATAACTATTATTTTTTAAAATAAAATATTATATAAATAACTACTTACTAAATTAATTTTTATTTTATTTATTTAGCTTAAAAGTTAATTTTTAATTTGTTTTTGAAAAAAGTGAAAATATTTTTTTCAATTTCAAATTTAATAAAAAATCTTACTTTAAGAAAAAATATATTATCTAAATATAATATATTGTTTTTTTTTTTTTTTTTTTTGAAAAAATCAATATACACTCTTAATTTTATTATATTTTTTTCAACTACAAACTTTTTTGTCTTTCGACCATAACAATTACTCATTGTTGTCATTAATCTTCTTAAATTCAAAACTTTCATGGGCATGATAATTGTCTATTTTTGTTTTTTAATAATTTTAGGCCATTCAATCTCCACATTACCTCCTCATATAACAAAATTTTAAAATTTTGTAAAAGGAATTAAAGATGCCTTAATATATGTCTTTTAACAATTTTTTTTTTTTTCTTCGTATACGATGTGTCCTAAATGAGTCCCAAATATGGACGATTTCTTTAAACCATGTTTACATTCTGACTAATCCCCACTCGAACTGTATAGGTTCTTTAACAATTTATTGGTTCTTTTCAATATCTATGTGCATGACTCAGCGTGAATTTTTTTTTTTTTAAATTAATTAATTATTAATTGAAATTAATAATTTGAATAATTAAAATTACTTCCTCAAAAAAAAAAAAAAAAAATTACATAATGAATCAATTTGTTTGAAAAAAAATATTTAGAACTAATTTAAATAATTAAAAACTATTAAAAAAATTAAATCTGATAATTATCTTTAAAAGAAAATATTTAATTAAATATTTCCTAAATAATTAATTCTAAGGGAAAAGTAAATTGAAGAATATGATTGATTTGATTGAACCAAATGATCAAATGCAGGAGCCTCCTGTATCCTATCCCTTGTTTTTTTGGGGGGTTGAATCTGCATACTATCCCTTTAACCGGAAGCAATTGTGTTCAAATCAAACTCAAGTTCAACTTTATACAACACGTATTATAAAAAAAAAAAAAAAAAAAAAAAAGGGCCCAATGGGGATTTGCAAGAGCAGTAAAAAAATTTAAAACTAATTAAACACTATCATTTCATCTGCAAATATGTACAGCTCATCTCAATAACGAGACGAAGCCATAAAAGAAGAGAAACGTCAAAAATAAATAATAAAATTCGAAAGCTCAGGCACTTGGAATTTTGCTTTAATTAAATAATTTCGGCTAGGGTTTTCAGGAATTTGGACGATCAAATGGCTCAAACAATGAGCAGGAATCAGAGAATGGTGGGAGAGTATGTTGTTGGGAAGCAGATAGGAGCAGGTTCGTTTTCAACTGTGTGGCATGGCCGGCACCGTGTTCATGGCGCTGAAGTAGCTATAAAAGAGATCTTTACCGCTCGATTAAATTCCAAACTTCAAGAATCTCTAAAATCTGAGATTTTCATCTTGAAGAAAATCAATCATCCAAATATTATTAGTTTCCTTGATATGATAGAGGTAAGTATTTCTAGATTATATTAGTCTCTTCTGATGTTCATGGTTGACTATATTACGTTTAGAAATTTGAAAATGGACTGTTGCTCCCTTCATTTGGAAATCAAGGAATATAATTTTTTTTTTTTTTTTAGATCTTATTGGATTTTTAGGAGAGTAAAAAGTATACTAAAAATTACAGATGTTACTAATGAGTGGAAGATGGCATGTATTAACCTCGCCGAAAAATGAAAGAAAGAAAGGAAAAAGAATTTCTGCAATTCTTTGGGGTAATTAAATAAAAATTGTTTGAGGTGTGGTGCTTCAGCTGACAAATTTAGCTTTTTTAAAGTTGATTTAGTTAGATGTGTTCTTTCATTTTCCATTTTTGTCTTTCTTTCAGAGGCAACTAAAATGGGATGAAAACTCAAGACCAGCTATATGTAGCTTCATGTTTTCACCTTGGATAAGGCACAGTTTAGTTACAATTTAGTCCGGTTGGAGAAAGTAGGATATATTATTGCAAGCTATTGCTTTTACCTTTTCTGTTCTTTCATTTTTTATTTTTTTTTATTTATTCTTTTGCATTATCAGTTATTGTCTCAATTCAATGACTTATTTCTATAGTCTGGAACTTGAATATTGCAAATACCTTACATGATGGAAGAGAAGTCATAGAGAAAAAGCAAATTTCTATTATTACTTGCTTCTCTAAATTTTGCATGACAAACATTTGAAATCCATCTGAAGAAACTAAGGTTGTTGGCATCCTCTCATTCCGCTCTCTTCTTTTAACCTATTCTAAGCATGCCTCTTCTGGATGGGTGTACAGGACTCTGGAAAGATTTACATTATTCTAGAATACTGCAGAGGTGGTGATCTTTGGGTTTACATCCAACAACGCCAAAGAAGAATTCCAGAAGCAACTGCAAAGCACTTCATGCAGCAGCTAGGTATCTATCTCTTCCCTCCTACATGTGTGGTCAAAATAGCTGTTACTCTAGATCGAAGATATTGTAATTGTGGTCTTCTTTTTGTAATATAGCATCAGGTCTAAAAGTTCTTCGTGAAAACAATCTAATACACAGAGATCTAAAGCCTCAGGTGTGCTTCCATACGATCTCCCCCTCTTAATTGTTTTGGTTAAACCAATTGTGCAATTTTAAGAATCAAAGAATTAGATGACTGTTCTAATGATTTCTTTCAATTATGTGGATATTGTGTTTTTGAGTTAATTACCATGTAGTCTGGTTGTGAATGAACTTTCTATTCACATGTTCGTTTGTATGAATCCTGGGATAGAATCTTCTTCTTTCTGCAAATGATGACAAAGCCATTCTGAAGATAGCTGATTTTGGATTTGCAAGGTAAACTTTGTCTTAGATTCATTTATTATGTTCTTCTGCCTACTAAGCATCATTTGTGATTCATATCTGTGTGCTTTAGTTAATCCTGAAAGCTTTCTCTCTCTATAATAATAATAATGGTAGTTAAAAGCCTCTCAAATTTCCAATTCTTAGTTGTTTATTCTGCTAAAGTCTTTCTATATGACCAAATTATACAGGTATAGTTTGATCTCTGGCTATAAAATTTAACCACTTTATTTTCCTTTTTCTCTTCTATTTTTCCCTTAGTGTTTTCCGCTCTGAATTTCGGTAGGATTGTGGTTGTTCAAGTTTACATCAGAATAGTTAAATGTCAATGGTTGGAGAAGGAAATGGGTTGTTATAATACTTTGATTTTCCTCTTTTCTCTAGGCTAAAAAATCATGAAATAAAATTGTCTATTGATAAATTAGATTTCCATGTGAAAACATCTTTATTCCATCATTATTGTTTGCCATATTGCTTTTATTCCCAAACATCAAACCAGTTTTTGGTTCAAATGATGGTTGATTGTTTAAAATCTTTAGCTACTTATTTACAATATAGAAACATAGAGCATCTTGAGAATTAGAAGAGAAAAGATAATTGGCAGAAAGAAAATAAGCTGAGTGTCCTAAGGAAATGTCAGAACAGAAGGTTGCATTCAAGCTACATTATGACCGTGTTAAGTATATAAATTTGACTCCACTTTTAGATGAGGTAGAAGTTTAACATGGTATCAAAATGGGAGGTCTTGTGTTCAATCCTTGGTTATGCTCTATTGTTGGTTATTGTTCACATGTTGAGTTGGCTGGTGTGTTAATAATATAACTTCAATCCCTCTCTATTAGCTTAAGCTTTTACATGGGTTGGAAATTTTATAGATCATTTGTGGGTGATGGTATGGGATGTAAAGCAGTATTGTTTTCACTTTTTGGCCCTCTGTAGCTACTTTTAACTCTTTGTTTTTGCTAGAATGAACAATGAGACTCTTGCAAGTAGGTTATAGAAAAGGATTCTCATTTTGTAGTGTTTTAGATCTATAGTTGTTTTTAATTTGACATGCTAATAGTAAATGCCAAAAAAGCATGAAATGGAAAAAAAAAAAAAAAAAGAAAAGGATTTGTAACCTGTCCTAACCATCTAGTTCTCACTAGTTTGGTAGATTGCACTGAGTTAACTGTCAGCTAGGTTAGATCCAATAACAATTGGTATAGTTAATTTCTAATACATGTCTGCATCACTATGGAGCAATATTATTATTAACACTGTTCCTTGACTAACCTTAACTTGCTAGTAGTGTACATATTAAAAAAAAGAAAAGAAAAAAGAGAACTCTTTTCATATGAAAAGAGTTATTTGAATTTTCCATTGGTCATAGATTTCTTGACATCCTTCAATTTTTGGGCATAAAAAGAGTTATTTGAATTTTCTATCGGTCTTATGTTTCTTGATATCCTTTGATTTTTGAGCATATTTCTATTCCTTTCCTTTTATTCGGATTGTAGCAAAAACATTTCAAAATGTTAACTTTTCATAATTTATTCTTCTGTAAACAACTTTTTCCCCCCTCCCAAATGTAAATTGTATTTGTTTCACCACCATGTCTATCTGCTGAAGTTATTTTATTGCCCTAAAGAGGCTGCAATCTGAGATCGTTTTTTTTTTTTTTTCCCTCCTTCTTCTTCTATTTTCTTATTCAAGGGCTCACATTCTAACACTGTCATTTTCTTTTGTCAGATCTCTTCAGCCTAAAGGGCTTGCAGACACTGTATGTGGTTCTCCCCTTTACATGGCTCCTGAAGTAATGCAAAGGCATAAGTATGATGCTAAGGTGAAATTCTCTATTCTACTCATGTAATCTGTTAACAATATAAGTTGCTATTAACTTTGGGAAGAAAACGCAGGCAGATCTTTGGAGTGTTGGCGCAATTCTCTTCCAACTGGTGACTGGGAAAACCCCATATACAGGAATTAGCGAACTACAGGTTAACCATGCTACCTTCTAGGCATGAAGAAATTGTGGCTTTCAACAGTTTAGGACTGCTTTATTTAGTTTAACGGATTTTGCTTTGCGTCTCTGCAGCTGCTTGAAAACATAATGAAAACTGAATTGCAGTTTCCCCCACACATAACAGATTTAAGTCCTTCCTGCATTGACTTATGTTGGAAATTGCTGCGTCGTGATCCAGGTACTACATGCAATGTAGCTCTATTCTACATGGGATAAGACCTATAATTCTAGGTGGCAATCATTTTACTTTTCCGCTCTGTAGTTACTGAAGGATATTAAGGTCAAGGTCTAATTATCTCTTTGTTATTTTCTTTCAGTGGCACGATTAACATTTGACGAATTCTTTAACCACCCATTTCTTTCTCAAAGGTTACCTCATGAATTACCACGGTAAAACAAATTATGAATCTCTGAGTCCTCATTTGACGTAAAAGGTATCAAAGTGAGATACCTTTTTCTGTTTTACTGGGTAAATAAACAAATGCTGCTCTATGTGCAGGAATTCAAGACCGCAAAGGGTGATAGATGGCTTTCCACTTTCTAAAGTCAATCATGTAAGGACGCCAGAAGGAAGTCCTCAAGAAGATTGCTTACCTTTCAGTTTAGATGACGATTCCAGTGGTCCTGACGGGAGTCCATCTTTTGTTAGGATGCCGTTGAGATCTACATTTGGATTTTCTGTTGATTCAAAATCAAAGAGAACTGAAGTTTCTAATCCCTTAAATAGAATTGATTTAACTTCTAATTATGGTAGCAGCATTTGTAAATCAGAAAGAAAGACGTTTAATCTTGGTGGATTCAAACATTCAGTAGGAAACCTGAATGAACCTCTTAAATCTCTGGATTCTGATTCCAAAAGTCGACCAAAAGGTTTTTATTTCATGCATATTCTCAGAGCTAAATCTCCTATACATATATTGCTCATGTTTGCTTGAAAGTTAAACAACTCATTGTTTTCTTTATGTGGGTTGTTACAGTAGTAGATCCGGTGGAGTTGATTGAACAGGACTACGTCCTTGTTTCTAGCCCCCCAGTAGATGCATCTTCTTCAGCTTCTGTTTCTAAGCTAAGCAATTTTCCATCAAAATTTGGTAGTCCCTTGCAACACGCAGGAAGTTCAAATCCAAATTTAAGTGCCCCTATGCAAATTATTGGTGGAGCTACAGGCATAGTAGGTCGAATTGATAGCTTTGAAAGCCGGAGCTCTGCTCCTGGTACTTCACATGGATCTACAGACATGGTTGATGCACTAGAGCAACCATCAACTGACTGCATTACAAGGATTAAATCATTGCAGCGATGTGCCTCAGTCATTACAGAATTAGTGACTGAAAAGGTCTGTGCCTCTCTCTTTTATTTATTTATTTTTTCTTTCTCCGTTTAATCCTTTAAATGCATAGATAAATTATGTTATTATTGTATAATCCCTCTGTCCAAATTTGGATAGGTACTATCTATTTGGATATTCAAAAATGAATGTTCTATTTTTGCAGATAAAGTTTTTATAACATCTTTATGGGGGTATAACTCAAAACACATGGGTCTCAGCACAATCTACTTAGGTGCTAAATTTTGTATGTTCAGATACTTCCGTAAATAGTTGTGCCAAGTCAAGATAGGACATTTTGTATTTCCTCTCAATTTTTTACATATGGAGTAGTTGATGTTTAACCATACATGAGATTATCAAGCATGCATACTGATCTATGCATTCATATACCTAGTGTTTCCGTTTTAAACATCTTCTTTGTGCTTATGATTGCTACTGTCCAAAGATTAAGGCAGGTAAACAGCTAGAAGCATTTTCAATTCAGCTTGTGATTCTTGCTGTATGGAAGCAAGCATTGCATATCTGCCACACACAAGCAGCTTCTGCTATTGAAGGGAGTCCAACCCGTGATAATTATAGATTGAGAGAGGTGACTAAGGAGCCAAGTAGCCCTGATTTTCCAGAGCATCTCGACTTTGTTAATAATCAGGTCTCACAGGATATGTGCTCTCACATTGAGAGAGTATTCCTCCTTGAAGTTGGGAATGCTGAAGAACTTGCCAAAGTTGTGGAGCCTGGTATGTTGTCATTTAGCTTCTCTTCTTGGAATAAACAACAAGATAATATGAACCATGTTATCCTGCAATATGTCTTCCATCCTGTATACCATATCCCATGTTGGACAAGAGAGGTTTTTGCAGTAGTTAGACAATCAGTCAAGGATTTTATGAGTACTAACCTGGAGATGCTATTTATTATCTTGATGTTCAGGAAATACAGAAATGCCTGATGCAATGGAGTTGATATTTCAATCTGCCCTTGCTCTTGGAAGATGCGGTGCTGTAAGCATTTTATTGTTCTCCTATTCTCTTCATTTATTTGTTTGTTTATTAGTTTGTGGCTAGCTTCTTAATTTGAATATTTGATTTATCATTAAAGCCAACCATAAAATGAAGTTAAGTGGAAGTAATAGGCATTTCCAATGTGAGGCTTAGTTCTGGCCTCCATAACACTATTTGACTTGCTGCATTTATTTGATGATATCTGGAATTGCTTGTACATGCTAATTTGTTTGACTTTCTATGACGAATCAATTTCATTGTATGCAGGCATTGTTAGATTGCCTTACATTCCTCTCTGAATCCTAATAATTTTTGAATGCTGTCCTTATGGACCTAGGATTTTCCAAGCAATAACCCAGATAAACCTGCCCAC
>JAXGGT010000094.1:13087805-13105079 GCA_035583425.1 Marsdenia floribunda | reverse complement strand
AGAAGCAGCACTAGACAAATTTGTAAGAAAATGCAAGGAGAGAATTCGGCAGGGGGAAGAAAACTCTTGGGTTGAGACTATAGTGGATCCAAGACTGGACGGGAAGTTCAGTAGGAATCAAGCGGCAACGTTGGTAGAGATTGGGGTATCGTGTGTGGAGGAAGACAGAAACAGGCGTCCAACAATGGCTTCAGTAGTCCAAACTCTACTTGAATGTGAGGAATGAATACACATATGATCTCAATATTATCCTCTGTATACGAATCTGAACATTCGGATTAAGTGTTATTTTTTAATACCTAGTTTTTCCTACTGCCTGCTTACTATGATAGTCCTTGGCCTTTTTCTTTTTCCTTTGGTGATAAATAAAGTCTGTTAAAAGATCTATTTTAAGTATATCATTTTTTTAGCAGAATACTTCAGTTTATTTTATTTTTATCGGACGTGGATGGTGGTTGCTGGTTCGTTGCCCGTAACGCTAAACCCTAGCCGTCATCGGACGCACAGTTATATCCCACGTGCGAAGCATGCCATCGAAGACCAGCGTGCCCGCCACCTTTCGCATGAGACAAATTTTCCCGTTGCTCTCCCACTCTCAGGTTATCATTTATCACGCAATCGCTTCCAGGAAAACAAAAACGACGTCGAAATTGAGTCGTTTCTATTTGATTTTACAGCACTTGCTTCCATGTTGTATTGGGATATTCTGAGTAAAAACCGTTTGTTTCTTTTTCTTTTCTTTTTGGATGGGCTATTTGTTTTATTTTATTTCGGTGATGATTCATCTGTAACTTTTCTGCCAAATTATTTTTGTTAATTTGTCGACTTTTCTAGTTGTAGTGTGCAGAACATCACAAAATCTTGGAAGTTGAAGGGATGGGGTGTTCATCTGTATTTGGACTAACCCATTTCTTAAATTTGCGAAACGTAGTAGTTCCTAAGGGTCCACGTTCGAATGTGATGATTTCTCATGTCCAAAGCTTGAGTAGATTGAAGGTGAGCTGTCAATGTTATGAGAAAAAGCAGAGTTTTTTGGTAGTGAGCTTGTTGAATCCAGAGGGAGAGCCACACTCCGGTGCGAAAGTGAGAACTGTGGCTAAAGAAAGTAATAGTAGTTCGGTCGGAAAAGATACAAAAATTCTCCAGAACAACCATTTACCGAGTAGTAATACCGTAGTTAACAATGGTGGCGGCGGGGACCTATTTAGTGGAGGAGACGGAGGAAATGGGAAGTTTTCGGGTGGAAGGGGAGGAGGCGGCGGCGGTTGTGATAATGGTGGAAATGATGAGGAAGAAAAGGACTTAGGACCGTTGCTGAAGTTTGAGGAGGTGGTGAGGGAGACTGAGTCTCGTGGGGCAAGTCTTCCTTCTGATATGCTAGAGGCGGCGAAGAGTGTGGGAATCAGGAAAGTGTTGCTGCTTAGATATTTGGAGCTGCAGGTTTGATAGTTTCTCCAAAAATTTTGTTTGTGTTTCTTTTATTTTGCTTCAACCTTTTGTTATCCTGATTTTTCATACTGTTCACGATTTTGTGATTGCAGGGTTCAGTATGGCCTTTAGGGTTCGCTATGAAATCATTTCCAATGCTTCGTAACCGGATGTTGGCTGATCCTTCCTTTCTTTTCAAAATTGGAACAGAGGTTTATATAGCTAATTTGCTCCAATTGTTTATGTTAAAGTTCTAACTCTTAGACTGCTTTTTCAAGCAGCTGAAGATTGAGGTCTACTTTTCCCTCTTAAAAGGAACTTCTTTTGGCCTTTTTGGTGAGGAAAGAGCAAGTGCAACCTTTGGTATATATCTGAACCAAGTCTTGGGACCTCATACTCCTAAGAAATCCTGACCAAAAGCCTGTCCAATCTGATAAAACCATTTATCCTTGCCCGTTTATCATCCTTTCTTATTAATTGAAGAGTAATTGGTCTTCAGGAGTTTGTGATCCCTTGTGTTTGTAATTTCTTTTACCACATTCGCTACCTGTTTGGGAAGTTGTGGTTGCTAGGTTGGCTGTGGGAACTTATTTTCTCTAAAAGCAATAATCTTCCGCTTGCTTTTACTCTGATATATGATCAATACTAGACACTAATACTGTTGTATTGGATGCTTTCCTGCCTTTTTTTTATTTTGAACCTTCTTCTTGAGTGTATTCATCTTCATGTCTGGTGTCTCTTTTACTTAAGACTTGTCATATTGCTATTTTGTAGATAGTTATTGATTCTTGTTGTGCCACCTTTGCGGAAGTACAAAAGAGAGGCAAGGACTTCTGGGCAGAATTTGAATTGTATGCAGCAGATCTTTTGGTTGGTGTGGTTGTGAATGTAGCTTTAGTTGGTATGCTGGCACCATATGTTAGAATTGGACCACTATCTGCATCACAAGGACTTCTTGGTAGGCTACAGAGAGCTTATGGGGCTCTTCCTAGCAGGTAAACTGTTCATTCCATGTTGATGAATACATGTTTGTTTACTGAAATCAGTATTGATCAGTACGTAGTCATTGTTGGTGGCTAGTTTGTGAAAACTGTTGTTTACTTTCTCTATCTCTCTCATGTTTTTTTTTTTTTTTTAATCTTTTATCATTTTTCTTTAAGCTTTAAGTAACCTCGTGCTTAGTTTTGATTAAATGCCTGATGCAGTGTGTTTGAAGCAGAAAGGCCTGGTTGTAAATTTAGTATAAGACAGAGGATTGCTACATATTTCTACAAGGTATTTATGAATTCTTGGTATGCAGTGGGCTCATGAGGCCTTGAAAATGCGTTCTTATATAGCCAGTTTCTACTTTTAACATGTACATGTTATTCACAGGGCATTCTCTATGGATTAGTTGGATTTGGTTGTGGAATAATTGGTCAAGGAATTGCAAATGGGATAATGACTGCAAAGCGGTTTGTTTCTATCTGAAAATTGACTTTTATCATGTGTACTGAATGAACTTGAAAGAATCCTTATGAGACCTGTAAAGTAAAGGCAATCTTCAAATAATTGGTCAAGGATTCATTTGGTGAATAAAAACCAAACGAAAAGAGAAAGGGGAATAAGCTTCATTCATTTGGTGAATTTAAGATTGCGGTAACCTTCTACATTTAAGCCATGAAAAAGTTAACCTGAATTGAATGTTTAACATTTTGAATAACCAAGGAATAAGCTTTCTCAGTTACATGTTCATTCAGGTTACACTTTTTCATGTTTGTGCAGCAACTTTATTCTGAAACTATTGGTGTTCTGAGAAAATGTATACCAAATATAAAGATAATTTTTCTTCTTAATACTGATTTTATCTCAGAGAAGGTGGTTTCATCAAATTTTTCCTGGCCTTTAATTAGAATACAACTCATGTTATCCATTTGATGTGTATGAAACTGAGGAAGGATGTGGGTGGGCATTGAACTAGATGATGACCTCAGACTTCTTTCCTACGCTTCATATCTTTTTTTGTTCTGCTACAGTGGTGTATAAAACTATTATTTGCTTCAACAGTTGGTGTTCTGCTGCTCCTTATTCTTTTCATCAATCTTTTTTAAGTAATTCAATAAGAACTGGCTAGACTTAATGCAGTAGATGAAGTATGTCCTTATCTATATTACTTTTGATTTCAGAAACATAAGAAAATCAGAAGACGACATACCTGTTCCACCTCTGATAAAAAGCGCGGCTCTCTGGGGTATGCATTTCTTAATTAACCTTCATCCTGCTGCTTCTTGTTTGTTGGTATACAGTGGTCAATTAAAAAGAATAATATCCTATGAATCTTCTTACCGATAATTTCATTGTAACTATCAGTTGTATATTCTGAGAATAAATCAATTGAGCTATACCCTTCTATTCACTTCTTGCTTTCATTTCTTCTATAGTAGGAACTGTGTTTTTTAAGAATATTGAGGAGGTTTTACAGCCTTGTATTGATTTTTAATACTGGATTACACATCTGGACCTCAAAAGGAGTGAGGTGCAGTTATCTGCCTAGGAGCTTTTAAGTGATGTCGGCTATCATAAAACATGAGCTTCTGCAGAGCAACCTTTATGAAAGTTAGCAACTATGGGATAATTTTTAGGAGCAATACAATGTTGTATTCTTGTATTTAGAAATTGATCTTTTTCCCCTTCCATCTGTTAGCATATACGTACGTATTGGTTCCTGCTTACTCAAACAACAATCCTTAAGAGGCTTGAGTACTTTGCAACATGGATGTGTCTTTCTCTTTTGGCCATATGATTCATCATCAGGGTTATACTGAACTGTAACCATTTATAGACCCCTTAAAATTCTTTCTGGACTCTTTCAATGTACATGTACATGTTTTCCTCTTTTACTCATCAAATTCCAATTTTGCTCCTTTTACAGGTGTTTTTCTTGCAGTTTCTTCCAACACTCGCTATCAGATTATAAATGGGTTGGAACGCTTGGTAGAAGCTTCTCCTTTGGCACAGCAGGTTCCACCTGTTGCAATGGCATTTACTGTTGGGGTGCGATTTGCCAATAATGTTTATGGTGGGATGCAATTTGTAGACTGGGCTAGGTGGAGCGGAGTGCAATAAATTCCTTTTAAAGATCAAAAGCATTTTCAACTGGCTGGTGCTGTATTTCTTTCGCATCTTATAACTCATGAGATCATTTACCAGAAAATGGCAAAGAGTTACTGCAGATTAGAAATTTTCTTTCATTTTCCTTTTTCTACAGCGGAACTCAAGCAATTAGAATAGAAGTACTATATTGTCTTGTATTGATTATTGAAGCTGAAGGGTCTTGCTGAATGTTGACCAAATTATTGTTCCTCTTGAAGCAAATAGATATATTATATATATCCACGATAACTGTGATGACAACCATGCTTCCAGACTCCTCCTGGCTAGGCCCTCTCCTCGTTTCTCCAGCAGCACCTCCCTCTCCCTCCCTAGAAAGGTAGATGCATTAGCTGATTCAACTACATTACTAGATAAAAGAAAAAGTGTAGGGAGGGGGGATTAAGTTACATGGTAGAGGGACCCAAAATTTGGACTGTGAAAAGTGGTTAAAAGGAAAAGTAGAACCTGTTTTTGTAGCCAACAGAGGTTAAAAAATAAAAAATAATAATAATAATAAAAAGAAGGATATTCTTTAAACGTTTTGTATTGGTAACTTTCCACTTTCCAGGGAGATATGGCTGGCTGTGTTGTTCTTGAAGACCACCCTGCATATCTTTCAGTTCTTGGGGGTTGGGTTGGGCTATTCTCGCTACTCCTACTTACTCAGCCTTCTGCTTTATGAAAAGAAGAAGATTCCCCCATTGGACGAGGCATCCAGTCAATAGTCATAATAACGCATATGAAGAAGCAGGAGCATCTGCAACAATACAAGAGAGGGGAAGGGCAGAGTTCGCCACAGCCTCCTCCTACCTCTACCTCTGCCTCTGTCCTATCCGGCAGCAGGTCAGATTGGAACAGAACCAACAAAAGAAAAAAAGAAACTAAGAATCGAAAAGATGAACACCAGAAATGGCAGAAACCATCTGATTCCCAGCTGGCGTCCCTCCTTTCCCTAGTCTTCTTTTTTCTTTTGTACATGTGTCCTAGATAATTGTAATCCCCCCAATATGGAACAAACCAACAAAAACCCTTCTGAAATCTGAACTGAATGGTATAATTCCTCGGTCAATGGTCAAAATCCTGAATCCTAGCTTCATTGAAATCACTTTCAAGTTTATTTCTTTGTTCTCTTGTCTGTTCCTCAGCAATTGCTCTCTGGTACCCTCGCCTTCTCTTTGTTGTAACTTATCGAGTAACGGCTATATCTCCTTTCCCGCCTTTTCTCTTAATCCTCCTCCCCTTTTATACTTCCTATCATCTCAAGCCACAAACCCCAGTTGTCGTAACCCCGCAGAAATCTGAAAACATTCAAGAAAAGCCAGAAGGAACTTTTTTTTTTTTTTTTTTTAAATTTCTTGAACTTGAAATTACACGGAATTTGCAAGGAAACAAGAGAAGAAATACAGTGACCAATGACAAAGATCAATGCCCTCCGCCGATTTTTGCTCCCTTGCCTTCACCCAACCGCAACCTCTCCAGTCCATCCTTCCACCATCGGTCATACCCAAAAGAAACGCATCAGCACCTCCCTCCGTGATGACATTGACGACCAAATTCAACAACAGCGAGGAAGTCAAGGAGATGAAGACGTTTCTGAGCCCCCTACCCCAACCGCTACTTCGCTATTGGCTCCACCTCGTTCCTCAAAAACAATGGTTATCGGCACCATTTTCGGCCACCGTCGCGGCAGCCATGTATGGTTCTGCGTCCATCACGATCGCCTCAGCATCAAGCCCACCCTTCTCCTTGAGCTTTCCATCCCCACAACCACATTGATCCAAGAAATGAGCTGCGGCCTCGTTCGGATTGCCCTCGAGTTCAAGGACGACTCCAGTGAGTCAGAACTGAGCCGCTGCCCTCTCCACTCCGTCCCAGTTTGGAACTTGTACTGCAACGGCCGGAAACTCGGATTCGCCCTGCGACGGAAGGTAAACCAGCAGAATCGGCTCCTGTTCAAGACCATGCAGTCCATAACGGTTGGTGCTGGCGTGATACCATCCGGGTTTGCATCAGGATTCGGTTCGGGAACTGAAGAGCTCATGTACATGAGAGCCAATTACGAGTGCGTTATCGGAAGCGCTGATTCCGAATCCTTTCACCTAATCAACCCGGATGAGGGTCTGGGTCAAGAACTCAGCGTTTTCTTGCTGAGAACAAGGTCATGATATTTAGACTCAAGAAAGGGACACCCCTTTTGATTCGAGTGAAAGGTCATGAGATGCAGAAACTCCTGGTGCATCTCTGGTATTTTCTATTGCCATTAGGGCTTTTCTTGCTTCTCAGACATTTGAAAGCAAGTTTAGAAGCGAAAGAACTACGTCTAATGAATTTGAGTCTTAGCTAGGTTTGAGGGAAATTCTAAATGTAAATCATTACAGAATGAAATCACAGGCATTATGTCTGCTACAATTGACTTCATATTCTGTATATGGATTAACCTTTTTTTTTTTTTTTTTTAAATATTCATGATTATTTTTTTCTGTTCTGAAACACATATTGCTTATGTTCTTCAAACTCGTGGTTTTCGCGGATTTTTTTTTGCCCTTTTCTCCAAACTCTTGGTAAAGAATCAGGCGGGTATCGGATAAGAAAGCATGAGTTGGAGTCAAATTGAAGTAACACACCAATTATGGACCAATTAAGAAAAAATACTTAATAAATGTTTTTTTTTTTTTCCACAAAGCAATATTGTTTTGAAGCAATACCACAGAATATGGTACAGGAGTTTGTCAGGATTAACCATATATAATTCTTTCATTTCTATCGAATAATTTTACTTGTATACTTGTAAGACAGTCTGTTTATTAAAGATAATTGTCTCTAAGAGGTCTCTCTAATAGCTAAGTTAAAAAAGAGTAGATAGAAAAGAGAATGTGTATCTTGTAAAATGACTTATATTTGTATAAAGATGATTGTGTTTTGTATTATAGTACCAGGTTGATTTAACTTGACACTTTTTTAATGTGTCTTTTTTTTTATCTTTTTCAGGTTACTTTTTGTTTGGTAAAGAAGGAATTAAGTGGGGAATTTTAGACCCTTTTTCTCCCGTCCAAACTCATTGTGATGGATATGATGGTCTCGTCTCTACTTCAGTCCTTTGAATGGATCTATGAGATATTTGTCTTTACCATCTTTAGTTAGGCTCAAAATAATAATTGTTTGAATGTTTAAGCGTGTGACCTATCACGTTTGTTTAGATTAAGAGGTTTTAGATTTTTGGTCCAATGTTTGATTCGGATTGGAGCTAAAGTTAATTAACCCATATATCGTATTTTTCTTTTTTCAATATTAAAATTAAAGTGTCTTTTAATTAAAATTTACCCTTTTGAGTCAGGAAAAAAAGAAAAGGCATTTAGAAAGGGAGTATTTTTACAGTTCAACGAAGAGATACGCTTTAGAATATAATCTGAATATTCTTCAGATATAACCTGCACACTGGCCCTAGCTTTTTTTTTTTTTTTTTTTTCCTCATTCAGTCAAGGATTCAAATTCTCACCACCACCATTTTATTCGTCTTTTGTGAAACCATTTTTTTGGAATTCTAAGCTGGTTGGTTAATTTTCCTTTCTATCTTTGATAATATGATTTGATTTTTCCTCTGTGCATTAATGTTCTTGGAATAAAGAGATCGATGATCTTGATTGCTTTTTATTCTTCTTTGTGAAATTGATTGTTTCAGATTCATTTCAACAGCCATTGATTAATGTAACGAGGCTGCTTTTCCACCCAGCTTATAATTACTCTCCATTGCCAAAATCAATGTTAACCTCTTAAGTTTCTTTAACTCCATATCTCCACTTTTTTTCTTTTCTTTTTTTTTTGTGTGTGTGTGTGTTGATAAATGGTGTGAAGTGCAATTGGGTGACAAGTAGTAATTATATACTTGAATTTGCTGCTCATACTGTAAGTAACAACTCTGTTGAGAGCCCTACACCTCTTTGTCTACATGTTTGCTCTACTTATGAGGATTTAAGGAGGGAACTCTGAATAATATATGTATGTATATGTACATAGTTGAGATGTTATATGTTCCTCCTAATATAGATGTATTTCCAATATATGTATTTCTCGGCCAGAGCTTCATCATCAAGACTTTTGACCCCTTACAATCTGTGTCTGCCATATCTTAGCGCTCTAAGTTTTTCATTAATGGTCTGGCTTGAGTATGCTAGCTAGTAGCACCACAGAACAAGAGATTCGATCTTTATTGTTTTTACAGCTTATACTTCAGAACTTTGAATTGTCTTTTGTCTAAAACCATTCAAGTCTTATCATCGAAGGTTCTGGACCACTTTCACATTACTAATCATCACTTTTAATGGTGTCTGAAAAAAAACAAAAAAATGATCATCCCTTTTAATCAAATTAAGGTTTTTCACCCAGCAAAATACTTATGAGTACGTAGACAACTTTTCTAAGTTGGGTCATTTTTTTTTTTTTTTGGTAATTAAGTATTCTTATTGACTAATTTAAGAAAGATCTATGGAAAAAGACCTAAGACTATAAAAACATTGTTAAAATTCAATACAAGGTTCGTCCCTTATGAGATTCGAACTGAAAGACGTCCACATAACATACCAGTAAAGACATCTACTACCTTAGTTTTCAAATTGGGCAATTTTGGTCTCAAAGAAAATAGCTAAACTTTTACGTATAAATATATATATATATGTATATATATGCAACATTAATTAATTAGTCACACTTATCAAAAAAAAAAATATATCATTTTTTACCCGGATGAGCTGAATCTCTAGTCATCATGTCATTTTTCTTGTCTACTTTAAAGAAACTAACTATTGAAAATATATAAATAAATAAATACATCATCCAAGAAACGAAAAAAAAAAAAAAAAAGGTTCCCAAGGAGTTTGGAAAACCAACAATGACAGATTAGAAATTTTGCCATCATGAAAGTGAGGGGTAAAAAGATTGGATCCATCGTTCATGATCTGTAAGATATATTGATGCTTCTGTACGGAAATATTAAGTATTCTTTTTTCTTTTTTTTTTCTTTTTTTCAAAGACAAGTTGTAATTTGTTAATGGGGTGAATCAAGAAACAGCTACGCAATGATGGATGGCTCACAAAGTTAAAAGCTTTCGTTTTCCTTTCCAATCTAAGGAAAAGACAAGGGATATATAAAATAACTTACACATGATTCACGCAACGTGTGAGACAAATTATTTTTTTTTTTGGCTCAGAAGGAAACAAGAAGGCAATATATAGTGAGATTATCCCATGAATAAATCCCATCATCATCAGCCTCAAATCAAATGTTCGATGTGAAAATACATAAACAACCCAGAAAAGGATACGCCACCAATGCTGAAGATATATATTTAATTGAATCAAATCTAAATGGAATCAATATTTACTCAGCAGTTCCACTGCAATCAAGATTGGTTTTGATGCGATTTATCTCAACTGCGCATGCATTTAATTTTTTTTCTTTCCATACATTTCAGCCCAATTAATCTGATTCTGAAGTTAAGTCAGTTTAAGTCCTTTTCAAGAAACAAACTTCCTAAACACCCACTTCATTTTTTTTTTTAACTTAAGGAGGGGACGAGTTTCTTGCTACTTAGATCGATCAAGGTGGTTGTTTGAAAGTTGGTTAAATTTGATAACAAACCCTCAAGAATTTTATTAACAGATCATGATATACATAAATAAATGCACAGCTACTATACCAAGGTATGTACATGTGTATCTATATTAACCTTCAGTACAGATGATCTGCAGAAGAAAAAGTTTTTTCCAGAGCCACTGCTAATCCAGATTCAATTCAAATTATGCTTGCGGAGTCTTCTCAAAGAGAAGGTCTCACCCTAACTAACTCTTATATGTTGCTCACTAGTCATAATAAGAACTTGAAACTTCTTGTAGCATTCTTAACCCCGGCTTACTACCTGTGCCAAGTCAAAGCTTGTTCTTCCACCATTAATAGCATCTGGTGTATAGGATTAATCAATCTACACACATAAGCATTTGGTATAGCATCTGTTTTTTATCCGAAACCGGCAGCATGTCTCTCTCTGGAGCAGATTAAGGCTGTACGCCTGTGTAGTCATTAGAAAATTACACCATGCACACCCTGTAGAAGATATTGCATGAATGGTAAAGATAAACAACACATATGGTCTTTTTAGTTTGATGCTGAAGAATTCTATCAGTCTTCTCTTCTCGGCCATATTTTAGTTATAAATAACTTCCCTCCTCAAAGCAGTAATACCTTTTAAATTTTTACAAGGAATAAACGACTGCAGGGAAGGGGAAAAAAAAAAATTAAAAAAGAAATGATCTCTGGACATGAAATATGTTACTCAGTACAGAGGTTCTAATAAAGAGATGCGAAACTTAATTTAAGTTTTTTACCTTGAAAAGCTGTCACTTTGAACATTGGTGGCGAGGAGCTGATAATCTGCATCCAGAGGATTAGATACGACCAACCAAAATCTAAGGTACTGATCTAAACCTCAGGATGCAGATTACCCAATCCTGACCCAATATATAATATCTATATATCATCCATCAGCTACTCACTCTCCTTTTTTCTTTTTCTTTTTTTTTTTGGGTAGTGTGTTCGACAAATTTCAAGAATGAGAGTGGTAGATGATAGTAAATTTGCAAGAACAACTCGACAATGATCACAAGGGGGGGATGTGCAGAAGCATGGGAATTTATAATACTTCAGAGAAAGCAGTGTGAAGTACTAAATTTCTTTATTATTAATAAGATACCGTGTATGTATGCATGTATGTACCTCACTAATTATGAAAATTTGATATTTCTTCTTTAAGAGAATGATGTCCGAATCTCTCTTAGGTTAGAATTGAAAAGACAAGACATGACTCGTGTTCGGCTATACTTGGTATTTACTTAATTTGGCTTGATTATTATCTTATTTGATTTTTTTTTTTTTTTTTTTTTTTTTTAAAAAAAAATCAGTAGTAGAAGTGAAGGGTTACAAGTAATAATAAATCATAAAGACTCAACTATTTAAATTATTAAATATTTTTTTTCTCTTTTAATTTGACAATAAATATTACATATGAGAGAGATATAGACATGAAATTAAGATGGTAGTTTAATAATATAACTTCTCTTATTTAGGTATTTTTATTTGTTTTCTCAAACGAAAAGTTTTGAGTTTAATTAGGTATAGGGCTAATGTGATCCTTAACAAATGCATGGATGTTTTTTGTATTTTGCCAGGATCGGGAGGGCCGTTCATGTGGTTTAAAGAGAAGGGTATTTGCCACATATGTAGCTTAGAAGTTACTAGCTACCTACCATATATGATATGATATGATAAGGTAAGGTGGTCTCATGTGGAATCAACATTTCTAAACCAATTATAAGTTGTAACTTTCATTCTTCAGACAGTGATGTCTGTCTCCCTGGCTTTTGACGACTGCATACTGAATTGAAGAAGCTTCAAAACGGGTTTGCTTATTTTTCATTAAAAGAAGGGAAAAGAAAAATCATTGAGTCCATTTAAATTGATCCACATATGGGGATTCTCAAGCCATATCCATCAGTGATGATAAATCAAAATATAGAAAGGAATATTTCATATGTATATGTTACACATCTCTTATTATTCTATTCCTTCATAATACTATCTTAAGGGAAAATAAAAATTTAAAATAAATCTACCTCAATACAAACTAATAATTTTCTGGTAGTTTCTAGAATAATTATATAAATCTTTAAGCAATTTATATGAAGACAAGGATGATGATGCTCTGTGGCAGGCAACACGCCAAGCAGAAGTGGAACAAAGGAATATGTCACTTACCAAAGGGGCAAAGGGAGGACGTGACATTGACGTCTTTCTTAGCCATGGAGAACTAGATCCTCTTTTTACTTGATTGGAGTTTAATATATATACATACATGTAAATTAGTTAATTAGTTATATGTTTATTCACTCATATAAAATAATGGAATAATTTTTTTTTTTTCTTTTTATATATATAAAAAAGAAATTGTTTATTGACAGAAATGCTTATTCCTTACACAGAGAGGCGTAAAGAGAAAAAGAAATGAAAATGGCAATGGCAAGACTGACTTAAGACGAAACAAGGAAACAAGAGGTTATGATGATATAATCATATCAAGAAATAAACACGTTCCCAATGACGCAACCTTAACATACACTTGAAAAATTACTTTTGTTTCCTTTGTTAGCAACTACCAAATAGAAATGCTGCTATATATAAATATATATATAGCCTGCCTGTACACTGAAAAATGTTTTTAGTGGCTGCAACTACAAAATTAGACAGCCATAGCAGATCGTTTCAACTAATAAAAGAAATATGAGAGCGTATTAAATAACCTTGTATCCTAAACAAAACTGAGCCATATTAAGTGTGGACCGGACCACATCAACCATGAACTGAAGCTCTTTCACTCACCGGATAGAAGCTTCCTCAGCACCTCGTATGTCATAAAAACAATTCCAACACTGGGTACCACCTTGTAGTACTCCGGCATTATCCCTCTATACAATCCTCTGAAACCTTCACTGCGGATGATGTGACCAAATGTCCCAAATATTCCGGTCTTGTACACACGGGCACAACCTGCAACCCCCTCCAATTGCATTCTTCGTCTCACCAGATCAAGAGGAAATGTCACTGAATAGTATACATTTGCTTGTTAATATACCAAAAAAAAAAACCAAACGGAATCTTGCCTTGACAGAGACATGCTTACAGCCAAAAACTAAAAGAAAGAAATCAAACACATACTTTCTTCCATCCAAAATTTGAATGTCCCCATTTCACTTGGAGCAATATATACAGCAAAACATTTTGACCAAAAGTTCAGTTAGCAGTAGTAGCAGGTCTCCACAGCAGTGATCTCAAATATATATATATATATATATATATCTCAGTTTAAGAATGTAGACTTATATTTTATACCTCCCAAAGATAAGGAAAAAAAAAAACATTAACTTTCAATTTTAGGAGGAAGCAATTCAAAAAGGGAAGCCGATAATGGTGACACCTTAATCAATCCTCTCTAGGAAGAAGGTTTGAGAAGGAGAATCAATATAGAATTAGAAGCCAACCCAACAGGGGAGAGGTTAGTCTTATCCATAAATTACCCTAGCTTACAGTGCTAACTAAAAGATGCAACAAAATAGGTCCCAGCAGCAGAATCTGAGCTTTGCTAGGGTATGCTAAAAGTTGGTGCAGTTGCTGCATCACACAGACTGCATACTAACAACAGACACAGAAGAATTATATAAGTAGAGATTGATAATACATGTGGCAAAGAAACTACAAAATGAGTAACTAATGATCCAATAATGACACAAATCTAGGACAAGCACCAAAAGGTAAAATGGCAAAACAGGAAGTGAGAATGCTCCAAAAAGGAAGTTGTGTTGGTAACTCAAACCACTCACAAGTTGAGGATGCAATGCCTGAGAGACTCCCACAAGCAAGGCTTACTGCAATTGCAGAATCCTCAGGTCTGAGAACAAAATAAATCATGTAAGGACCTACAAAACAGAAAGTGTACAAGATAGTAACCGCATTGAATCATGAAAGAACTAAATTAACCTTTTAGAATGCCAAGTTGATCTCAAGGTCTCATAAACTGAAAAGCTTATTGCTATACTGGGTCCAACACCCTGCATTACAGTAAAAATTTGTAGCGTTAAAAACAAAAACAACATTGACAAACTAGTACCAAAGTTAAGCAAAGTAAAGAAGAAAGCATACCAACAATGTTGCTCCAAGTCCTTTATATAGACCAAAAAATCCTTCATCTCTGCAAATGGTACTGAGCGAGTGCCAAATGCCACGGTAGTACATTGAGTTCCTCTATTAATGCCATAAAGCTAAAATTAGAAAGTTAAATAGCAAAGGTAATACATCTTAACAAGGGCGGACATAGGTATAGAACAAATAATAAGGAAGAATGATTATTGATATACCACATAAAGAATAATATATTACAGTAAATGATTATACCTGAGCTGCAAGCCTTGTCCTCACAAGATCCAATGGGTATGTGGCAGAAGCAGCAGTAATTCCAGCTAATCCACCACCGGTAAAATGTACAAAGACATCTGCACCCGCCTTACCATCCCGACCATCTAATCCAGGAATTGATTTCAATAACTGCATAAGCATCACAAAGTTATAGAGAAGCAAGATCAACAGCTGCAAAATGATATATAATTCATTTAAAACTTTTAAATGGACAACTATTGCAGTCTACACTCACGCTCTTGTAATGCTCGTACGCATAGAAGTTGACAGAAGAGTATGGTAGGCGATGAGCAATTGTAACCAGGTTTCCTTTCCAAAAAGCTCGGAAGCCCTCTTCGTTTATAATACGCATAGCCTCACGGAATATACTAGGCTTGCTCAACACCGCAACATCTGAATGCATACCCTGGACCTTCAAAATTCAGGAGAAAAAAAAATAATAATAAATAAAGTAAAATAAAAGATGAAACGAAAATGAGATACACAGAAAATTGGTGCTGGTATTTGAATAACATACATATTCCCGGCAAAATTAAGCTAACAAAATACAGAATAGCATAATAATTCAAAATATTGAACAACAAATTGGATAAAAATGATATCTTGGCAGAGATAACGGATAGCAAGAATTTGCTAACAGACAACCAACGCACACCCCCACAAAAATAATAATAAAGGGAAAAAAGACCCCTTTTTACTTTTAGCCTTAATAAAATTCAGAGTAAACAACCACCCTTTTCCACCTGTAGGTGGAGGAACTTGAATTACATAATAAATCGCTCTCAAAAATCCTAAAAATGGAGGAAAAAAAAAAAAAGAAGAAAGAAAGACCAACCTGGAAAAGAATGGTGAGTCGAGCAAGAGGTGCAGTACAGGTCTTGCTGAACGCTCCGGCAACGCCACCGGCAAGGAGCTGAGGCACAGTCCCAATCTGCGATTGCTGATGCAGAGGCGGTTGCGGCTGGTTGTGGCTATGCTGTTGCAGAAATTTCCTCGCACCGCCATCTACGACACCTCCATGACCGGAGACACCGACCCTTGCTTCCATTAATGAGTTTCGTTTTTTCGCCCTCAGTAGAACTTGAGAATTGTCAGTTTGACGTTCGTGCTAGAGAAAAGGAAAGGAAAAAGGAATTGATCCGGATTATTCGGAAACGGAAGAAGAAATAAGAGCCATTGTTAGTTCTGAAGAAAGAAAGAGTTTTAAGAGTGAGAGAAAGGGAGAGGGAAAGCGAAGGAGAGAAACCCTATGGAAAACCCTGGCTACAAGCGATCCCCAGTGTTTTCGGACAATTTTCGGAATATTCCTCCTTAACTTCGTATCTTTTTCATTTTGAAGCGTGGCTTCAACGAAAGGAAGCGGTCATCATTCATCATTCAAAGAAGTTTTCTTCTTTTTCTTCGGTTTTAAAGATTATCTCAATTAACTTACCAAAAAAAAAGACAAAAAGATTATCTCAATTATCTTTTTAATATTTTTTTAACAAAATCAAATATTTATTATTATCAAGATAATTTTTATTTTTATTTTTTAGTATGAAATATTATTAATAAACATAATGCATTGAGCTTATAAATAAATGATACTTTAAATCTTTTGAATGAACAAGGATGAATGAGGGAGTAGCGTGTTTATTAAAAAACTATTTTAGAAATTAAATTGTAAAATTATGCATTATATGTGTGCGTTTTTTCTTTCTTTTTTTTTTTCTTTTTGTGAAATTATATGTGTGCATATTATTTATGGATATGAGCAACAGAGCAAGTCGTGAGTTAAAAAAAAAAAAAAAAAAACATATATTTGATTATCAATAATAAAATTTAAAATAAAAAGTTACTTACATTTAAAATATTTAAATTGTATGTGTCACGAGTTGTACATATAACTTAAATCAACTATTTAGCATTATTATAATAAAAAGAATATAAAAATTCTTAAACCATACGTATATAACCCTTTTAATGTCATAATTATAATTAAAATTGTAGGCAAAAAAAATATTTGGATAAAAAATTAGTGCAAAAATTATTGAAACTAAATACAATTATATTTTTTTAATTAATAAATATAATTATACGGAATTAATTAAAAGTGTATTAAAAAAATCTTATAATTTTTTCAAATTGACAAATTAAAAAAATAAATAAATAAATATTTACAGAATTCACACGTTATAATCAACTTGACTAATAAAAAGATATATATTTTTTAAAATTAAAAAAAAAAATTAAGGTTAATAATAGTGCACCATACATAGAGAATAAAAATTAAGACTATATTTGGTTAAGCTTTCAACTGAAAAAAAATAATTTATTTTAAATAAACTATCATTTATAATGAATCTTGTTCCCTGTTTTTTTTTTAAATTGAATTTTATGTTAGAAAAAATGAGAATTAAATATATAAATTTTATAGGTATAATAATTGTGTGTGTAAAAAAATATTTATTTTGAAAAAAGTATATGAGAGTAATTTTATTAATAATATATATTTTTTAAATAAGGTGAACCCACAACTTTTATAAATATGTTTTATAAGTGTATTTTTTGTGGACAAATTATTTTTCAAAAAAAAATAGTATCCAAATGTGCGGGTATATTGAAAACAAATATTTTTCACTCAACCTGAATTCAAAACTTAACCAAATATAACTTAATATATGTTACACGATATTTTTTTTTTTTTTTATATTATAAAA
>JAXGGT010000094.1:13062576-13073787 GCA_035583425.1 Marsdenia floribunda | reverse complement strand
AGTAAGCATTTTATATGATTACACGCTAGCAGTCCTTTTTTGGTTCTGGAAACTTTCTATGGCTCTTATTTTCTTCAGTTTCATCAAGATCATCGAGATGAGGAGGGGAATCCGGGGTTAAACTTGAAGGAGGAGAGGACATGGGGAGATTGTCATTGAATAGAGAAAAGCTGCAGAAATACACCAAAAAAAAAAAATAAAATAAAAGAAGAAACTTTTACTCCTAAGGCTAACTCTGTGGTGGGTTCAAAAAGAATCTCACTATTCATCCCATCAGAAGAGCCCATACGCCATACCCCTCTCCAAATAATTTACAGGTAAGTGCACGTGGCCGTCCCAGGTGTAGTTTGTTGGATATTTTATATGAATTTCAATTTGAACTACAATTAGTAATTCTTCATTTGTGAGTTACAATTTGAAACTTTTTTATTTGGATACATCCTTTCATGTAAATAATGAAGGGATGTCTATGATACCATTTGATAAATAAAATATTATTATAAAAAATGGTTGTATTTTTTATGAAGAGTCTTCTATAGGTCTATATAAAGGAGTTCTTCTAACTATTTCTAGATCACATCCAAAATCAGAGAAAAGAAGTTACGAATTCTTCTTTTGTATTCATGATTTCTCTATACTTCGTATTCATTTCCTTTTCTTTGAACTTGGTTTTCCTACTAGTATCTTTAGGATCATTTATGTTTCTTATATAGTATTGGAAACAAACACTGGTTCGTTGAACTTACTGTTGTAGTGCTTCTTCAGTAAGTGTCATCGTTTTACCCTGGGAGGCACACGCCCAGAGACTCTAAGCATCAAGGAGAGGGGTGAAATTTGTCTTAAGGGAATAGTACTAAGTACTAGACTCGATCAGTTGTTTCTAAAGTTCATGTTCTTATTTCAATATCAAGTAAGCTTGGTTTTTTCTATTTCTACACATGTAAGTTTTCTATTTTAATTTACAAGTTATGAATACTTAGGTAATAACTACTTTTTATTAATATTTCCAACATAGTTCTTGTCATATTAATCCGTCTTGTAAAGCCAAGGAGAAGACGAAGGGAACTCAGAAGTTGAGATCGAGAGATGTTATTACCAACTACGGATTGGTCACTTGGTGGGCGGTGGATGCGAGGTCGGGTCTGAAATTTTTCGGGTTTTCTGCCTCTGAGATTCTTGATCATTTGGCCAGTGATTATTATATTGATCATGAAAATGAAATGGAAGAAAAGAAGATGATGATGATGCATACGAGGAGGTTGAGGATGGCGCAGATGGAGATTCTAATGCTGAAAAAGGAAGAAGAAGAATTCTTCTTCGTTTTTTTTTTTTTTTTTTTTTTTTTAAATTTTCGATGTGAAAAGATCAAAATGCCTTTGGACATTTTTTTTAACGGGTGAATAATGATTTCACAGAAAATTCAAACGAAAGGACTTTAATCACACAATTTATATAGTTTGGAGATTTATTTGTTCAAAAAAATTAATTCAGGGACCTTAACCACCAAATTATGATAGTTTGGGGATTAAACTTGCCAATTTACCATACATATATATATACTACAGATAATTCCATCTAAGGTATAGATTGAAATTTAAAATTTAAATAATAATCATTTTTTTTTTTTAAGTAATGATAACAACAATTTTAATATATAATATAATGGTCCTAAATTTTAAAACTAATAAAATCAAATTATCTCATTATCTTTATCATTTTTGAAATTTCATTTGAAATTCAACTTTAAATCATCACTTTATTTATATATAAAAGATATAATGCATTTTTTGAATAATTCATAAAAAATAAGAAAAAAAAATCATATTTTATCCATCTATTTAATTAAAATATTTTCCTAGATTTTAAGTTTTTTTTTTTTTTTTTTGATAGGTTCCTAGATTTTAAGTTGATAAACTAAAAATTACATTAAAAATATATATAATATTTTGTTTCTAAATAGAAAATATCAAAATTTTATTATTAAAATTTCAAATTTTACTTATTTTATTACAATCTTGTTGTTATGTGTAAGCACTATACAAAATAATCATCATTCTTTCTATTTTTTCCACTTTAATTCAAATTTTATGAATAGATATAAATAGATAAATTCTAAAATATTTAAATTACAACTCAAAAAGGTAACATAAAAATTATTTGATTATTTATTCTATTTAATATAATAAATTGTTATAATTATGTTATTTATTTTTTTCGCTAAAATATTTATTTTCATATAAATTATATATATATACACTAGTGGTATGCTTCACCTCAGGTGCGAAGTATACCAATAGTATATAATATTTTATTTTAAAAGAAAAATATTAAAATTTTAAAATTTTATATATTTTCTTTTAATATTGTGATTGAGTCTTCAACAATTTAATAGTTATATGAGATGTCAAAACTTTACATAAACTTAAAGAAAAATTAACCAAAAATAAAAAATAAATTCGAATGAGCATATTATTATAGTTATTGAATCTACAAGAATTAATAAATATAATATTTACTATTCGTTATAATAAAAATAATTAATTCAAATAAATTTTCGACTTCTCTAACCATTGTGTATTTGAATACATACTCATAAGGTATATATTTTACTAAAATGTTAGAATTTCTTAACAATAATAATAATAAATAATAAAGCGAATTAGAGATATATGCAATTTAAATGAGAAAAATAGAAAACTACCAAAAAAAAAAAAAAAAAAAAATCATAACATAATTTAAAGAGATCAACCTGAATTTGAAACTCAAATATTGTTTTCTTCCTTCATCAATTTTCTACTTTTATATTATTTACAAGAGAATAAATCTATTAAGAAAAAGATAAAGAAAGAAAGTTAAGCAAGTTTTTCATTAGCTTGATTAAAATTTATATAAGAAGTTTTGAATTAATTTGTAATGCCCAACCCTTTCAGTAAGGGCAAAATTGTAAAGTCACAATTCATATATTTACGTTTTATTTTTTTTAATTAGCGTATATTAGATAGGGTTTAATTAATGGTTTATTGGGGTTATCGGCTTCCAGAGAGAACTTACGATACATCTATGTTCTAGGAGGTGGCCAATCATCAGGAGCAAACAGAGAGAACTCAATCGAAGATCTTTAATAAGGTAAGTGAATTTTTCAATTCCTTTAGACTTCGATTTAATAATTTAAATTTTTAGGCAGAGCCTTAGTCACTTTCATGATATGTGGGTTGGGATTTGGAGCTTGAATAGAGATTTCAAATTTTGATTTGGAGATCTCAGAGGTGAGTAAATAGATATTTAATTTTCTTCTTGATTTCTTAACAATCTCTTAGGTTCCTGTTCAATTCGTATCTTCAATTGGAATGAAATAATTGATTTTCTTTTATTTAGTTTCATTAATCCGTTTATATTGGGTTTCAAAAGAAAAGGATGCAGCAGTATTTAAATTACAGGATTCCTTCTTTTGTTTTGTTTTCCATCGTTTCCATGCGGCAGCAGTACCAAATTCTCTTTTGAGTTTTAATCCAGGTCTCCTTTTCATTTGTTCTGTTTGGTAATTCCTTTAATTTCTTTTCCTGAGGCATTCAATTCCTTGTGTTGTTGTTCTCCTCGATTTCCGTGTCAGAGGCAACCCTTTCAACTTCTCTCTGATTTGGAATATATTAATGTATGTATGTATATATATTAGTTAGAAATAACTCTTCCTCGTTTTTAACATTTAATTCCATTATTACCTTACTATTACTTATTTATTTAAAGATTTTATTTCTTTTATTCGTATTTCAATAACTATTTTCTTGAAAAACCTTTAATTTTCTGGTTCCTATTTTATTGGATTTTTTGAAATTCTTGATTTAATTTATTTAAAATCTTTTCTAAATAAATTAAGTTTTTGGCTCAAGTTTGGTAGGGATTAATTGGGGGAACATGTTTCACAAGTGATAAGTTTTTGAACCCATTGAACATGGTGAAAAAGCTCACACTTTGATAAGTTTTGGCCGTCCTGGCGGGATAAACAGCTAGGGCTGAATTCGGTAAAACCAACGAGTGCCTATACTTGCTTGAGCCTACCTAATAAGAAAATTGAATTTGAAATTGTCGTCGTGATATTTGTTTGTTAAGTTTGTTTAAGGGAAGTCTATTTGATTTGTTAACTGATATTTTGGAAAAAAAAATCTCTTTTGATATTTTGAAATTATTCCTTTTCTTTATTGATTTTTTGATATTTTGAAAACAAGGAAAATGAAGCTCACCCCTT
This sequence comes from Marsdenia floribunda, assembly GCA_035583425.1. Classification (NCBI taxonomy): domain Eukaryota; kingdom Viridiplantae; phylum Streptophyta; class Magnoliopsida; order Gentianales; family Apocynaceae; genus Marsdenia; species Marsdenia floribunda. The sequence goes on along the minus strand of JAXGGT010000094.1, from coordinate 13,069,544 downwards.
TCCCTCTTTTTATCCCTTCCTTTGCAGATTCTAATGATGAGGAAGAGAGTAGTTGAAGTTTGACTCTCGTTTATTATTTTGGGATCCTCTAGACTTTTATTTGCTTTTGGACTGAAAATTTAATGCTTTTGGATTTGATAGTTTTTAAATAAGCTTGAAGTTGTATCCCTAATTCTATTTTGACCATTTTGGGAGATTGTAGAATTATTTTGGAATTTCTGTTAGACTTTATTTAAAGGATTTGGATTTATTGTTTTCTTTTTTGGATTATTATTTGCGTTTTTAGTTTAGATAGAGACCTTGTGCTCTTGGGGGAAATCTTGAGGGTACGGTCGTGTTACGTCCCGATTTCGGGGCGTGACATAATTATTTTAGAAAGAAAAAAAATGAAAAGAAAGATTTGATATAGATGAAAAAAGTAAGGTCTAAAAATAAAAAAGTGGAGAAAAAATGAAAAGTTTTGAAAAATATAATATTTTATTAACAATATAATATTTTAAAAGTTCTATAAAGAAAGAAAAAAAATTAATTAAAGTTGGAAATTAAAATATTATTTTATTTTTTTTGAATTTTTGAAACACTTCCATAAGTGATGCTGCTATCAACTAAGTTACGCATTCTTAAGACAAATCGAAATATCAATACATAAAAAGTTGAAAAAGATTAAAAAAAAAAAACAAAAAAAAAACAAAACTAGTGCAACTTAATTACGATAGAGCCATACTATTGAAAAAAATTTTAAAAAAGTTTTTGTAATTTTATATATAATAAATAGTCACACACACACACACATATATATATATATATATATATTCTATCTTTTAAAAGTTAAAAATTTATTTAATTATAAAAAATATTAATATAATTTTAAGAGATAATATTTAAATTTAAATTTAATGGTTATTTTCTATTTATGAGAAATATATCTATTTAAAAAATAAAAATTATAAATTACAAAAATAAAGTTTCCTTTTAGATAGAAGAAAGAATAAAAGAATAAGTTGCGAAAAGATAATAATAATAATAATAAAATTAATAACTAAATAAAAATTAAATAAATAAAAAAAAAAGTCATAAATGAGTATTACTTCATCTTATCAAGAATAATTCAAAGGAGAAGAATTAAAAATATTAAGATAAATATTAAAAAAAAAAAAATTATTTAAGAAAAAACCCTAAAAATTCAACCAATTACAAAGGGACCATTAGAAGAAAAAAAAATCTTCTAGAAACATAACTTTTATCTTATATATATATAAGATATATATAAATAATATTTGTATTAACTATTAAATTAATATTATATAATTATTGAATTCTATAATTAATAGTTGTATGAGATTTCAAAACTTTATTTAAATTTATACAAAATTTGAAAGAAAAAACATAAAATTTAAATTCAAAAAATCGAAAAACATTGCTTGTAATAGTTTATTCAACCTACTCAAATTTAAGGGGGAAAAAAATAATGCACATCTATATAATATATATATATATATATGAGAGGAAAATGGAGGGAAATAGTAAAAATGAATATATATATATATTTAAAAAAAGTACTATTGCTTTTGTTGCTCTTCTATATATAAAAATCCTCATATTCAAATTTATTATTCAGATTATATTTTAAGAATGAGAATAAAAAATATAATTTATAATGCTGAATTTATAGATAATGTATTTGAAATTCTTCCAATAACTTTAAATTTTAGATGACTATCAAAATCTAATAGGTAGAAGCACCACCTCAAAAGAATTATCATTCTTTTAGGGTTCATTTATGTTGATATGATGTCTCAAGCAACAAACTCTCAAACTCATCTTATAAGTTCGTTAGAACTTCATCAAGCAAACCATTAAATTTCATGGCATAAAAAAATAAAAAGGAAAAAATAAAATCATGATGCAAAAATACAAAAATCACTTTGAGTAAGAAAAATATTAAAATAATAAAACATAAAATGAAAAAAAAAATCTAAAAATTATGTAAAAAGGGAGAGATTGTAAAAAAGAATGAAAAGAATTTAATATAACTTTTTTAGAAAAAAAAAATTTAAATTTCTTTAAAAAGTGGAGCTCAAAGTAATAATGAATTAAGAAAGAGAATATATATATATATATATATATATATATGTAGAATTAGTAAATGATAATCACTATTTAATATTTGAAAGAGATAAGAAAATGAAAATTTTAAATTAAAAAAAAAATAAAAATTTGTTGATAAATAGATTAAATTCAAAGTATATTAATTAGATAAAGTAAGAATATAAAGAGACAAAATCATAAAATATTGAAAAAAGAAAATAATAAGCTCATAGTAAATTAAAATGTTAAATAAACATCAAAATATTCATAAAGTTTACATATATTAATTAAGTAAAAAATCTTTCTAAAAACCATGTTTTTTTTTTTGGATAACTTTTTAAAAAACATAATCTTATATTATTAAATATTTATTAATTTATAAAATTCAGAATATAATGTCTTATCATGAGTTCAAGCGGATGGAACTCGGTAAGTCAGTTGGGCTGGGTATGGGACATTAAGCCCAAAAGTGGAAGTTCTTGATTCACGAATTCGGATCCTTCTGAGAATAAATTTGCCGGGTTTTTGCAATGATTAAAGTGAAATAAATTAACAACGACGACCACGACGACGGCTCAGTGATTCTTAGACAAGCAATGTGTAGAAACTCAGTTACAGAGCAACATTCATATTAATTAGAAGAATACAATAGATTAATCCATAGGAAATATATAGGAAGAGGACTAAACATGCAACAAGGAGCATTTACACTAAAATTTGGCTATTGGAACATGAAATTTAGGATTGTTGGCTGCCATTTTATGTCTTTAATTATACACATACTAGTATGTATGTGTATATATATATATATATATCTGAAAGTTTCTACGATGAGTGGATTAAGGCATTGTTTCCTTCATCAATTCATCACCCTGCTGGTGATAGCAGTCTGCAATAGCCCGGGTTGTCGTCCTCGTTTGCACGTTCTTGTAAGAATACCACTTTGCAACTAACACAAAGATACATAGGTTTGCTGTGTTCATGGCTGCCAACAGCCAGTAAAAGCAGTCCAACCGGCTACTGTTCAAATCTTTTCCAATCCAACTCTTGCCACCTTTCTCAGTTAGGTTATCAACAGCTGTTATCAAAAGACTGCTAAGGAAGTTAGCCACCCCGATTATGCTAAGATATAAAGCGATTCCTATGCTTCTCATTGAATCAGGGACCTGGTCGTAGAAGTATTCCTGCAACCCCACTAGCGTAAATCCGTCCCCCATTCCAATGATGAGGAACTGCGGTGCTAGCCAAAACACACTCATTGACATTGAACCCTCTACTGGATTCTCTTTCACAAGGCCCAGTCTCTTTCTCTCGACCAGGGCTGCAACGACCATTGTCGCTGACGAGAAAATCATCCCAATTCCTATCCTTTGGAGAATCTTGATGCCTCTCTCATGTCCCGTTACGCTTCTTAGGAAAGGTACCAGGAATTTTTCATATATGGTGACTGAAACTATCATTCCAATGGCTGCAAGAGCATAAATTGAGGCTGGCGGGATCTGAAAATCGTGGAAGACATTGCGGTTCAGTGTTGTGCCTTGTTTGATGAAGAAAGTCGCGGCTTGTGCTACACATATACCAAATGGTAGGGCTGTTATCCAAATGGGAATCATGTTGATGATGAGCTTTAGTTCCTCCACCCTGGTCACGGTTGTAAGTCTCCAAGGATATTTCTTCGTAATTTTGTTTCCTGAACTTTGTTTTTCGTCCACAATAATTGCAGCTTTGTCAAGGAATCTGAACAACAGCAACATCAGATTTGTGCTCATCCAAATTGAATGGGCCGGGAGTGTTATAATATGATAAAAAGAAACACAAAAAATGAGTAGTTGAAAGCGTACTTACTTGAGCCTCTCCGTGTGGCACAATAGCCGCCCCTGTGTCTGTTCTGACCTGGGAACTTCATACAGATCACGAGCTGGGTTTGAAGGGTATGGAAGATTCCTCTTGGTAATGGCTGCTACGAGTACCTGGAGCATTGGCGTAAAGGGACTACCCATTGTCCTTCTGTAGCGGTAAAAGGGTCTTCCAAGACAGAAAATTAGTATTGAGGCAGCCATCACTATTGTAAGAACGATATCAGCCATAGCCCAGCTGATACGGTCTTGGAGGTACACGATCAAAGTAACACCTAGTAGTAGTCCACAACAGAGACCGAAATTCCACCAATTGAAAAACGACATCTTTTTCTTCCTTTCTTCAGGATGATCGTCATCGAACTGATCAGCTCCAAAACTCTCCAAAGAGGGCTTGTGCCCCCCTGTTCCAACCGAGATTAAGTAGATTCCAACGAAAAAGATCACCACATGGATCCTTCTAACCTCATGGCAAGTGCCATCACTTTCACAGGGTTTCAAGGCGGGAACAACTCCCGATAGAGTGAGAAGAAGCAGACCCTGACACATTAATTAATTATTAATTTAAGATCGAAAGGGAAAGAATTAATGGCCAAAATATTAGATTATTGAGCAAGGCAAAATATATATATATATATATATATGTGTGTGTGTGTATATATATACCAGGATATAGAGAAAGGATGAGGCAAGAACTGTGGAGAAACGGCCCAGGTATGCATCAGCCAAGAACCCTCCGAGCAATGGCGTAATAGTGGTGACACCTGACCAATAGTTCACACTCTTTGCTGCTGTTTTGAGGTCTTGCTGGATAACCTTGGTAAGGTAAATGATCAAACTTGTCGCTATTCCAAAATAACTCAACCTTTCGCTGAATTCAATTGCTGTCAAAAGATTTGCAATATAACGTTGTCAACATTGCTTTCTGCAATAGCCATTAATTCTATACCTTGCAATCCCCCTTTCTCCCCTTCCCCCTCCCTGTCATGACTCAAGCCCATGAGCCTTAGTGACACTTACTGTCAATTATACTTGGTAACGTTTTTACTGTAACAAAAGAGAGATATCTCGAATTGATAATATGTTACGAAATATCACATTCCCCCTATTAGTTGAAAAAAAAAAAATCAATAAATATTATAATTAATACAAAAATGACTTCTTTTCAACTCTTCCCCTTCTTTCCATGCTTATCCAGGGGCAAGTGCATTCGAGAACAAAACTATACATTGTAATAATGATCACTAAATAGAAAGAACTCCGAATTAGTTAAAGAGACAGGATTCTTCCAAGTGATCAGTTCACAGTGTACAAAGGAACAAAGATGTGACTGACAGTGCGCTAAGGATGCTTTTTTTTTTTTAAAAAAAAAAATATTATATTATATTTTATAAAAGCCAAAAAAAAAAAAGTATCAAAAAGTTGTTCAAATCCATCGTGTGCCCCCCAAAAGATATGGTAATATCTTTTACTAATTTACTGTGAAACAAGATTGAGTTTACATTACTTACCAAAAAAAAAAAAAAAAAAGATTGAGTTTACATTCACTTATGTGTCTCGATATCAATAATTGGAATTTCCACTGTTCTCAAGAAACAAACCGAAAGTCCAAATATTAAATGAAGACGGACGTATAGTCAACCCTTATCATAGAAATCTAGAAAAAGACAAAAATAAAAAACACCTTTTAGAAAAGCTGTTCGTTCTTCAAAAATGTTCAACAAACACAGGTAAGGATCAATCTCTTTCGTGTTTATCCATGCAAGAACCAAAGGCAAGCAAAGGAAAGAAATATACATAGGATGAAACAGAAATCTTGCTGCTACAAGAAAGAAGATCAAGAACATTAATTAATCCAAAAGTTGCAGAAATTTAAAAAAACACAATCATCATCTATTTATGAAAACAAAAACACAGAGTTATATATGATGATATATCGATTTAATTTAGTTTGGTAAACAAAGTTTGTAATTCCCGTACCAATAATAAAGAGGGAGGCTTTCCAGACACCAGTAGAAGCTCGGCATGGAACTCTTCCTTTGTGGTCGACAGAAGAATCGTAAACCCATCTCTCCTCGTCCACGATCTCTACTGCTGACTGATGATCTCCTTTCTCTACCAGCTGATCCATCCTCAAGTCTTTCTCCATTTTGGACAAACAACAAAAATGCAATATACTTGATCAAGTTTTTTGCAATTAATATAATTATTTCTTTTACTCGATCGAATGGTTGGTTCAGAGTTAAGGTTCTTCCTTTCCTCTTTTTTTTTTCTTTTCCTTTGGTTGTGTGAGTGACAGTGTGTGCATGAAGGCCACTTTGGGCACCCTTTATATAGAGTGGAGGAATCTGTAGCTTCATCAGATTATTGTTTGACTGTTGCTGACAACAAATTTCTATTACAAAGAAAAATATTCCTAATTTCATTTTTCCACTTAGGCGAGTGAGTGGGATGGGTTTCTTTACCTATTTAACCACGGTCTTTTCCATTTCCACTAAAAATTAAAAATTGTTATAAATGAAGCCCATCGCGAGTATCGTACCAATAACACCAATAACGTGTTATAAACAGTAAAATATTTACATTTTACGGGTTTAAAACGTATTATTGAGTAAAGATTTCAAGTTCCTTCTTAATAACTTCTCAGAAATCTCTTAGGCAAGCGATGTGAGAACTTAGGTCTGTCACGCCCCGAAACTGGGACATGGCACGACCGTACCCTCGAGGTTTCCCTCAAGAGCACAAGGTGTGATACCCCGTCCCACATGGGAAATATATGTGAATATGTTATAAAATATAAGCATGGGCCTAGGTAGTCATTGTCAACTCGGGATATCCCTTTTGGTACAGCGAGGACGGTGCCAAGTAGTTGACCGTGAGTACCGCCAGGTCCATAGTCGCGGCACGGGCTAGCGGGTCCGGGTCGTGACAGTTGGTATCAGAGCCCGTAGCCAGCCCAGACTATGGGAACTAAGTGCTACACCATATGTGCGGTGGGAGCCACCTCTAGAATCCCGGACGTCC
>JAXGGT010000094.1:13025041-13052631 GCA_035583425.1 Marsdenia floribunda | reverse complement strand
CCTGGTGGTTTTTCTCCTATTTTGGGAGTTTTCCACGTTAAATCTTTGTGTTGTTATTTTCTCTTATTTTAATATTTCCTGCATATTTTCTAGTAGATTCTGGGAGGGAATTTAGGAACTTAAATTCCCAACACAAATTTGTTCATATAGGAGATAAGATATATGGGGCAAGAAGTTAAGAGCATATCGAACAATATGTTGTTTTCATATTGGAGAAGGCCCATGTACCACTTGATCATTTATAATACATCACAAGGTCACCATCATACAAAAAGGTTAAACTTGAACAAAAGCAATCAAGAGTATTCTGTAAGAGAGAAGAAAGATAACACTAATCTTGATTATATAAGTAACCCTCAGTGGACCCAGCAGGGAGGAAGGAGAGTTGAGAATGGAGAACAGATTAGCAGATAATATCTGATGCACCGATTCTTTGACGCTACATAAAATCTTAAGTACAATTGTCAGATTTGTAGATTCAAACAATGAAAGGTTGATAATTAACATAGACCGAACCTCGGCAAAATGTGCTATGTTGAATTCAATGGCAACCAATACACAGTTACTTGAATGCACTCAGAAATCAGGTTTGACTATCAGTGACAAGAATCGGAAAGAAAGCAAACACATAATGCTTCTCTAAATGATTACTGCAGCCAAGTCATATTCAATTCAGGCGGCAAATCTGCTGATGCAGATTACCATATCATTACAGCAACTTGAGGGAATCCACGCATGAGAAACTGGATAAGATTTCACCAAGAACCATATCTATCAGTTTAATAAAACTGTTTTTGGTTTTCTTTCTTGGACCTGTTTTTGTTTGTTTTGAACTCTTGTGAAGTTGATGGACTGAAGTTATCACCAGAGAAAGCTTGCAATGATGGTAATTCCATTTTAGAAACATTCATATTTAAAAGTTTTTCATTTAGAGCCTATTCACTGTTTCTTCTAGAAACCTTTTTTTTTGCGTTTTTCTTTTCCAGCTTTCTAAATACTGAATTAGGAGGTAAATTCAGAGATAAACATGAATTCAAAGCTGAGAATTTTGTTATATTGCAAAACAAGTAAAGGCTCATTCTTCATTTGGCAGACAATCTTCCTCTCGATTAGACAAATACATTCACATATTTTTAAAGGTCGGACTGTCACACAAAACGTTTTATCATATACAAATAAGAACCATATTATATCCTTGAGCAACCATATTATATCCTTGAGCAACCATTTTTTTTACCCTCCCATGTACCTTTGGTGCCTATTTCTCATCCTATCTCCCACAATAAACAGATATTCTGTCCTATTGTTTAGGATTGTCAAGAGGAAATACTCAAGAAGGTTGCAAGTAAGTCTATGCATGTTTTTTTCCAGAAAATGATCTTCAAATCATTTTTTAAGATCAGTAGTCAACCTATAGTGCCACTTGGGCTTTCAGTGCTGCAAGCACTCGTTAGCTGCTGAGAATAACTTTTGACGGTCTACCTATCCACTAATCAATCCCAGACAAAAAAGTAATAAAAAATCAAAAGAGAAAGGGAGAGATGGTTTTTTCATAGAATGAGGCTGTATACATGAAGGAATAAAGAATAGCATGTGATGCATGATCATTTAATTATATAATAATAATTTACAATGCACATCAGATATAATTTGCAGGTCTACAAAAACATCAATCAGCACTTCTATTGCTTCCTGTACAATTAATATGAATAACACCACTTTAAATATTTCCCACTGAAGCCATCTGGTCTATTGAAAACGACTAGCAAGTCAAGTAAAAGATTCATATTGGCAATCAGTGCATAAAGCACTAAAAAACCAGTTGGAATAGCAAACACCAAGAAGCCAAGTGCCCCAAAATGAAGATTAGATTTAAATACTGGGAAGAACAGAGGAAAACATGTACCATAAATAGAACTCACTTCTGAAAATTATAGAACATTTTCTAACCATTCCTGATTATTAATTTAATTCCTCTTCGTAGAATGATTTCATAGTACATAATGGATATACAAGTTGCAAGTCTAAACAAACCAGAAAACAAGAATATACATTTGAAAGTTCTGGAACGGCGATGGCAATACCTGACTCACTAAATGGTTTGAGTTCCTCCATTTTACCTCCATGCCATGAACAAAAAGTTTTAAACTTCTTAAATACATTGTGGCACATTGTATTAAACTGAACCATTTGAGACAACAGAACGATTACATTCCTCCTAATCATTTCATCACAGCTCTTGGAAACATTCTCATCAACGACTTCACTATTATAATCAGTCCTCGCCCTTTGAAGGATTATTTTTCATTGTCTATTCTCTACCCGGAACCCGTAACTTCCATCTTCATGCAAATTCAGATCATACACTGCCAAGTTTGAATGTTTAGCCTTTCTAGTCGCGTTACGCCTCGTATTCCCCATAACAGGATCCTTCGATGCATTTTTTTGCAATTCAACTTCGGCTGAATCTCTAGTATACCCTCTTTTATGTTTCTTCTTTCTCATATGTCTCCTTATTCGGACACTGCCTTCATTCGAAGAATTCGAAGAGTCCTCTTCCGCAACAGGATTTACATTCTCTCTGGCATTTATCCTTTCCTGCACTTGGTCGTAGTTCTCATCTGGCAGGTGATCTTGCACTCCCGAGCCAGAAATTTCGCCTTCACGGGAGCCAAGATTCTCATAGGGCTTGATGCTATGAACAACACCTTTCGGGAAAAACCTAGCTGAGGGCAGCTCGTGATGAGGTTTGAACAGTTCGGGCCCATCTCTATCAGACCACATATCAAACCCACCGGGTTTCTGGAACCGATCGGCTAGAACCTTCAATTGTTCATCAGCGCCAACGGAGAACAAAGTAGGAGCTTTCTCGACGACCTCCCAAGGCCTCTCTAGCTCCGATACAGCAGCCTTCAGTTCAGCCCTTTTACGCATCTCGTAAATTTGCCGCTCCCGGGCAAGCCTGGCCCTCAGAAGCTGCTTCGATTTCTTTGCTTGCATTCGCTTCCACTGCCATTTAGACACTCCTCCAGGATAGGTTCTGGGGCCGCCACCCATCCGAATCGTTGTCGTTTGGAAGGGAGAGCATGTGGTACGCAAATAAACACTGGAGAGTTTTTCGGTGAGAAACTGAACTTGGTGCTGGACCGAGAAGGTTTTCGAAGATGAAAGGTTCTGAATGGCTGATGGCATTACAAGAGGCGTACTGACTATGGACATCATCTCCTTCTTCCTTACCGCCCGCCGGAGCCGGAAAAAGGTTGAAGATGAACACTGTGAAGACCAAGGCCCACAGACTCTGAATTTGTGGAGTCAAATAATTATGCCATAATTTTTTTATTTTTTTTTTTGGAGAGCACAAAATATTGGGCCATTTTATTCTACCCTATTATCGAGCACATTATAGGTATTAATTATCAAACAAATTTTGGCCCATGTAATAATTTTAACTATTTTAAAATTGAACATTACTTTCACAAAAGCACCAGTGGTCTAGTGGTAGAATAGTACCCTGCCACGGTACAGACCCGGGTTCGATTCCCGGCTGGTGCATGATTAATTTGATGTTTCTCTTTTTTTTCATCTCTTTGTACTCTTTCTTCACTTTTCGATTTTCTATCATAGATCTCCGGTCAGGTAATACCTAATGCATTAGAAAATAGAAAATACTTGTACTTGCTTCAGGTTTTAACCAATTAAAGATTCATATGCGCTCTGGGCTGGCAATGAAATTTCCAACGACAGAAAATGTAGGACAAAAACTAACCAGAAAAATATCAATATATAATTCCAGGAGAAGATTGGAAACGCCATTGATTGGAACTTCTGAGCTGTTGTAGACACCATTGTTCCCCATTCTCGGGGCAAAACCGACATTAAAAAGAAAAAAAAAAAAAGAATTCAAATTATAAAATGGCGCATTGGCAGAAGCCCCCGGCATTGGCTCAACTAAAGAAATACTACTAATAATAAAAAAGAAAAAAGATGTTTCTGACTTTCGAAGCAAGACTTCATTCACGAAGCTGAAATTAATTAAGAAGCTTCGGCAGCATGCATGAAAAATATCGATGGGCTTTAGATTTTGATTTAGTCTAAGTTAGCAGAGTAGCACCAACAAGACAGAGAATATACACACGTGCATGCATGCCTGCTTGCTGTTGAGCTACCGTATAATAAATCAGATTATCACTGCTGTCTTCTTTCAAGTTTCAACTGTACATATAAATCAGATTATATGCATGCCCACTCTCTATTGCAGACAAATGATTTGGGAACCATATTTGTCTGTGCTTTGATGCTGCTGCTTGAGTATGAAAAAACATTAGAAAGGGATATTAAATATTGTTCTGTTGAGCCTTTCCCCTGTATATACAATGTGTCGTTGCATGTCTTGCTTCAGGGTTGGAGATTTGAAGTACAAGACTATCATAAATTCATGCTAATTAGATTCTGATTTGTTTCCTTCCGAATATTTTCTTTGAAAGATATATATATATATATTGAACAAGTGCTGCATGCATATATATTAATAATACTACTGGTTATAGTACAAACTAACCCCAGTGATGTCAATTTCCTATATCATAATGGCGGTGGTGGCTCGAGCTTCTGAAGTGCCTTCAATTAAGGGGCCTGCCGGATGCTATGCTAGCTGTCCTCTAAGAGTACTGGAACTTACTCTCATTAAATTTGGTCGATTGGGATGGCTGTACAGCTTTTCAAATTCTTACACATATAAAATTAAATATCAATTAATTGATTTAATCTCTCGATCAGTCAGAATTCTCAAATCTTAAAATAAATATACCAGAGATCATGTTCCCTAATATGCAGAGATTCCAGTTGTATTTTCTAATATTCTAATGTTTACACGTGTAGTTTCGTTGATTGCCCCACCCCCCCAGCCTGATAGGAACTTTCCATCGTCAGGGGAATCCTTCATGTCATGGTAGCAGAGAGCCTTATAAACGAGATATCCGAACCTTTTTGTGAACCTGCAATATTGCCTTAAAAGAGGGAAAAATCCATTTTAAGACAAATCCCGGAGATTCATCTTTGTTCAGTCCTTATAGAGAGAGTATATATCGATCAGAAATGGGGCGGACGCTGCTGCTGCTGGCTCTTTTTCTATTGATAGAAGCTTTGGAAGTGGTTGCTACAGAAACAGCTGAAAATTTAAATGTGGCACCTCATCAAAACAAAGTTCGGAGGCTAGGAAATCACCAGCACAGTAAATTGATCAGGGGACCGCCCTGCGTCAGCCCTTCTGAACCACCCTTGCCGGCAATGGATAACGATAACGTGAATTACAATTACTCCGAGGGTGTTACAATCATCAGCTCCTTGAATCAAGAACACGCGACTACCCAAGAACAACAACAACAACAATCAGCCCAGAATATCACGACCAAGAAGGGAAAGCACCACCATTCGGTTGATAAATCTGTGGCTGGGGGTGGAGTTATACTCGGTGGTCTGGCCGCCACACTTTTGGTTGCAATTGCCTGCTACATTCGAGCTACTAGACGGAAGAAAGTAGAACCCACCTCTCCTTCTTCTGCTTCATCACCTACTAGTTCCAAAGTTTGATTACTAACCTAATTAATTTGTTCTCATCTTATTTACTTTTATATATAAACTTGTGTTCATTTATAGATACATGAACAATGGAAATACAACCCAGAAAATACTGTAAATTAAAGTTTCTCCAATTTCAATCCATCTTCCTCTTCAAGGCTGGCCTCTTTGTAGCTGAAATTGTTTCCCAATTTGATTTGGTTGCAAATAATGTTATAACTAATGATCCAATTAAATAATGGGGTTATAAATATTGATAAAAAAAATAACAACACTCGATTTAACTAAAAAACTTTATAGGAAAATACCACATTAAAAAATTCTAAAAAATTTTATTATAAATGAAAGGTACGTGTACTTAAAGATTTTAATTTGACATATTTAAAAATTTAATAAAACTTCCCCAAATTAAAACTTTCTCTAGTTTTTAATATTTTTCTCTCTCAGAAAAATTTCCAGAAAATTCATTTAGTTTTTTGTGTTTTTTTCTCCTAGAAAATTGTCTAAAAAACTCTCTAATTTTTTTTTTTTTATTTTCTCTCTCTTTGATATATTCACCTATATATATAAAAAAAAAAATTCTACTGGTTTCCTTTTATATTTTTTGTGTGTATATCACTGACTAACTTACACTTACACGATCCATCAGGATCTATTATTACAAAGTTACTATCTAATCCAAAAAAATACACTATCTATTTATAGATACATGATATCTTATAACTTTTGTCTTCTAATTACAGTAAAACAAGTACAATTATCTAATTTTAATATCATTAATTTCTTAATAATTCTAATATAAATAGAATTTTATATTCAAATATAATTAAAAAAAAAAATTGAACATAAGTTTTTTATAATGTTACTATCAATTGAGTGAGTGAGTTATACGAAGAATAACAAAGCATTAAAATGGACCTGTTGACTAACAATCTACCTAGTCCCCGCCCAGTCACAAGGTCGTTCATACTTATGGTTGGGGTGGCTCTACGAATAGAATAGGAAAAGGTATGTGATCATTCTCTGTACGTATTGTAAAGAAGAATTTCCGGAACTGCATTCAGGGACAGGTTATCGATCGAATTCAGCAAAAGAGGAGCATATGCCGGGTGAACCGTCAGTTATACGCGTAATTAGAGCATTGGAATGAATTTGATGATAATTATATATGGATTCCTTTATTCCAACTATGACAAGGGTTCAAAGAAAATTCTGGTTGAGTGTCGTCTATATCAATGAATGACAAACTGCTAATAGTTGATGTTTTCAGGGAAGGTGGTTTTGAACCTTCCCATCTTGAAATTAAGTCTTGTTTTTTTTTTTATATATAATTAGTGTTAAGGACTATGTAGTAGATAAAGGGGGAAAAAGTTATGCATCAATGTTCAAGGATCTGGAAAAGCTGGCATAAAGAAATCCTAAGTAAATATAATGACTCTGCGGAAGCTGGTTCATCGAGCCAAGGGAAAAGGTGTCTTTTACTCTTGTAATTCTCAATTTTCTTTAATTGCTTTTGTTGGTAGTATCAAGTATGTATGTATATCTCCGAGTATAGTTGGATATTATGTAAAATATGGGAACATCTTGTAGATATTTTTGTCAGGAAGGATGTATGAAATCAATGGTCATTTTTATCTCCACATTGATGATATTGAGTTTTGGCCTGTCATATTTTGACTAAATATTCCGTCCACTGTAGCATTTCCTCCTTCCTCATACCTGGGATCTCCATTGTTGACAAGTAAAGTTCCATATTTTCTCTTCTGCAGTTCGGAAAGTTTGAGATCTTTATGTTAAGAATATGATTTGACGAGGTTTTCTAGTTTTATATATTCCATTCTTTACGTTTGATCTACTGTGCTTAAGCGTTATCCTTTTTAACACTTGTCCTTCTCTTGAAGGAGTGATCAATTTTGGCGGCAGTGATAGGATGCATATCGGTTAGCTAGTTTAATTACATCTGTTTGTTGTCTAATAATTGAATCAAAATTCTAGTTAAAACCTTTTTTTTTTTTTTTTTTTTTGTATCTTGGGTGCCTATCTTGAAACAGGATCAGGTGGTAGGTACACTATCATGGCCACAAGTTATTTGGTTGGAGTTCTCCGGTGAGGGATGTAGGAAGAGATCGGGCCACGCTGGTGGGACAAGGATTAATGATGCTAAAATTGCAAATATACAATCTATTAAAGTAATAAAATATCGATCCACAAGAATTATTGTTTAACTGCTAAAATATCTTTCTTTATATTCAACTTAAGACAAAAAATAATATATTTGAATTTAATTATCTACTAAAAATAAATAAAAAGATATTTATGAAAGAAATAATTAATAATATGAATACACTAAGACTCCTTTGATCCAACCTACTCCTTTTATGAAAGATAATAGTTAATTTATATTCAATTTAATTCGTTTGTTTACGGTAGAATTCCCAAATATAGACTATACCTAATTCCTTAGTGAAAAGTCCCTAATTTTATTATGTATCAATCAAGTTTCCTTGTGATTTTAACAAACAAAACCGCATAAAACTCTGTGGAATTCCCTAACTTTTAAAAGCTAGAAACCGCACAATAGAAATCGAATCTATTCCTAGTCAATTTTACTAAGTGTTATTATCACCTTCTTCCAATTCAACCTAGTCTCTTCCGATGTGTAGGTTCAATCTAATATCATGTAATTATTGATCGAGAGTTTTGCTGGGTTGCTTCGATCTTCAAATAATCTCTGGCTTCTCCTCCTCTGTTCTGATTCTATTCTAAGTCCTTATTTATAGAGAATAAAATAGAAGTCTAATATAATTGGACTCTGATCTGGTCTTCTTGATTTCTCCAATGACTTTATTTTGTCATCAAATCAGATATATATCAAGATTCTTGATATATTTTTAGCATTATTGATAATCTTATCCCTACAAAATAAAATATGATAATAATTAAATATTATATCAATAAAATCATATTTATCATTGCATTTAATCACAATTAAGGATAAATATATCAAATAAAAGTCTATATATTTTAGGTATATCAATTAATCTATAATACTGTCTTAATTTTAGAATCTTAGTTTACGAGTCAATAGTTGGGGTTTAGTATGTAAAGGGCAAAAGTTGTAGTCAGATTCTAATTAAGAAACTGACTTTGAATCTAGTTACAAAATTTCCTGTTCCAAGTTCCAAATAAATATTTGAATTTTAAAATTATTTATATATGAAGTATTTTTTGGTGTTTTCTGTGTGTTTAAATTAAATAGTATACTGTTGTAATGGAAGCAAATGGACAACAGTTGGTGTAGAGAAAATCTGCAGAAGATGCTCGGATTCGGCAAACATCATCTGCAGCATCAAACCACGTTGTGTGTTTCTGTTAATTACTTACTACTCTCTACGGGTGTAATTTTGCTGAAGTTTCCAGGATATAGAGATGATACAGACAGAATGTTCAGGAAATGTGATTTGTCGCTGCCTCCACGTTTACACTCTTTCGCTTCTAGAAGTTCTAGAAGCCCCACATTTTGTGTTGTATGTTTTGATTCAAATAGAAAAAGAAGCCACCCTTCTAGATTAAACGAAGACTCTCTCCCTCGATGTTAACTACTAGATAGATCCTTAATCATATAAAATAATCCATCCTCCCCCCATTATTACTTCACACTCTCACCGACCCAAAAAAAGGGGAAAAAAAAAAATAGATCACCATACACATATATATCTTCTTTCTTCTTATCATTAGAGCCGTTGTTTTGATAAAGATATATGAAGACTTCACAAGACATGGTCTTTAAGGTTTCTGTTTTCTTGATGCTGCTTTTGGTTGTGGGATTTGGATGTCAGGGGTCAACTAGCGTAGAAGCTAGGCCAATAATTCGTTTTCTTGCTCAAGAAAGTAAGAATCCTCTGTATCTGTCTCCCTCCCCATCTTAGTTTTGATGGTGAACTATTTTGTACTGATTCTGATCTGTTTTTCTCTTTTTGACAGGGTATTCAAAGATCTTTTCGTCTTTGGGAGTCGTCTGCAAGTGTTGTGACGGTTCTGCTATTGCCGGAGGAGAAGATGAAGATCAGTGTACTACTCCATGGCAGGGGACTTGCTCCGACATTAGGTGCCTTCCTTGGAAATTCCGTTCCTAGAAACTAGTTGTAATGAATTGTACAGCATGTAAAGGGAGAGAGAGAGGGCGCTGTCCCGTTTCGCTCTGTCTGTACATAGAATTATCTTCGAAGCTCCTCTTTTTCAGTTCTTCCCTCAGCATTTTCCAGCCCAGCTATTTTTGTTCTTTTCTATATTCAGGCGACTCCAAGTCAACTCTTTAGTTCACACCTTCGGCCGACCTATATTCAATTCTATTGGCGTCCCTAGTTCCTGAAGTGCATGTGAACAAGCTTCGAATAAAACTAGAAAAAATAAAAGAAAAAGAAAAAGAAAAATCAATTCAAAAAATTTGTGGTATGTTTGTTCAAATCCCAGAAACCCAAATACTGATTTGGGCTTTTACCTGTATCCTTCATTAGTTTTTTGTATCTGAGTAGAAAAGGTGGGCCTCGACTTGTTAATAGTTGATAGAAGCCCATTATTAATTATTTGCTGGTAACCTTTGAATGATCCGGTAAACTCCCTTAGAGGCAGTTTTTGGGCTTTAAGCCCAATTTTTGAACCAAGGTGTGGCTCACCTGCTTCCTTAACCATGAGAGAAGAAGTTTGATTTCTGTCCATTGTGTGGCCAGCTATTCTATGAAAAGAGCACCCGCAACAGCAAAAGGGATTAGTATCATAAAAAGTAATTTAAATTAATTGAATGGTAGATAAAATTTTATCTTCTTTTTTTTTTTTTTTTTTTTTTTACAAATTACTTTTTATTTGGTATGGTAAATTATATATTGAAAGGTTGTAATGTGATAATACCAATCAATTAGAATTGAGGGAGTGTCTCGACTAATCAGGGAGTGCTACATCATCAAGTCCAATCCATCTTCGAGATTAAGCCTCAAAGGTTCGGAGAGTCATATCAAATTCATTTCGAGATTAAGTTCAAAAACTTTGAGAGAAATCAAATCAAATATCAATAGATAGATCCAGATCGAGCCTAACAGTCTTTAAAAACATATCTATTCCAAAATCCATTCAAAAGACCCTTGGAAGAATAGATCCAATATTATATCATAATTTATAGATCGAAGCTCAAAGGGTCCTCGAATCCATTAAAAAGAATCAGCAGAGATAGATAGAGATTGTTACATATATGTATTTCAAATTAATAAAATATATACATTACAATTGATTTCATGTGTTCGTATTTTATTTATATTTTGCAAACACAAAATCGTTGTACACAAGTGAAGATCTTTGGTTAAAATAAAATTTTTATTTATTTATTATTATTATTATTATTTTTTGAAAGTATGAAGTACTTTTATCTAAGTATCTTGAATTTATGATTTCCATTTAGTAATAGGACGTTGGGAATCTACAATGAATATTTATGTAATAAAATATATTTTTATATATAATATTTTAAAAAGAAAAGAAAAAGAGTAATAAGTAATTGCCATCATCTTTCTTGATATGATTCTCCTAATCTTGGAAAGAATGATACAACCTACATATAGAAAGAAGTCCTGAAGGGGAAATACTTTTGGTTATAATATTAATGGAATCAGATTTGTTATAGTAATTATTTATATCCCCGCAGTTGAGAATTTGTACCATGAATATTATAATATCTATAGAATTTCAAAAGGGACAAATGGTAGTTTAGGTAGTCTATAATGATTTTAATTAAGAAATATATATACGCACACATATATATATATATATAATTACAATCTCAAATATTTAATATTTTGATATATTTAATTTTCTAATTTAATTTTATTTTTTAGATTCTACATAAATTAAATTTTAGTCATTTTAAAAGAAAAGGACTTAGAGAAATATATTAACACAATAATTTTTAAACATATATTATTATTGTGTATAAATTTTTATTTATGGTTGTCTTATAATTATTTTATATTCTTAAATTAAATTCTATATTTTTATTTTTACTATACAAGATCTTACAACTATTTACGATTACTTGATTTAGTCTATTTAATCAATTGTTTAGAATAATTCAGACATTTTCTTTATTAATTTATTTGGTGAGCAATTTTTTAAAGAAAGTTTCAATACAATAACTTTTATAATTATGTGACTACCGATAAATATATGACTTAAAATAACCGAATTATTATTATTATTATTTTGAATTTTTGAGACACATTCGCCTCTAACATGTCTCGAACACATAATTTATCGAATAATAAATAAGGCTGCTACTACGGAACAAAGCATTCTTGACAAAATAATTGAATTATTTGAATTTCTATATTTCATTTGTTTAATTAAAAAAAGAAAAAAGAAAAATTGGCCGATTCAGTTTCGTAACTATTTTTGTTAATTAACTAAAATCCAAAATATTTATTTTTAACATGGTAAGTCCTATATATTTTTACGAGCAGCCTATTAAATCTTTTTGACCAAAAATTTAAAATTTTCGGTCAAAATTCATCACGTGTAGGGTTCTAATGATGATGATCTTAATACGAAAGCAATGACAATGGTTTTTACACCTTTTGAAAAGAATAAATTGCACAATAAGTATTCACAATGCTATGGAACTCTAAATCCACTAGAGTTTAGCTTCTCACCATCTACGATGATGTAGTCATTCTCTCTGCTTTTCAGTCCAGAGAGAAACATAGAATAAATTGCACAATAAGTATTCACAATGCTATGGAACTCTAAATCCACTAGAGTTTAGCTTCTCACCATCTACGATGATGTAGTCATTCTCTCTGCTTTTCAGTCCAGAGAGAAACATAGAAAAGAACAGTGTTTAGACTATTTTGCCCTCTAAAAAAATCATCACGTGCCTAATATGTGATGAATTTTGACCGAAAAGTTTAAATTTTTGGCCAAAAGAACGTAATAGGCTATTCGTAAAAAGATATAAGACTTACCAAATTAAAAATAAATATTGTAGACTTTAGTTAACTAATAAAAATAATTACATGACTGAATTAACTAATTTTCTTTTAAAAAAAAAAATAAATATTGTACGTTTTCTTATAAAAGGACAAAAAAAAGTACTGAAGTTTAGAAGTAAAAATATTTCCATATAAGTAGAGTTTTCGTGATAAGAGAGGCCATTTGGGAGGGTAATGAAATTCGTGTGTATATTTTGAATGGATAAGCCCAAGTAGAGATTTCGTGAACGGCGATATGTCGTTGAAAATAAGATCACCAAACCGTTTCTTTTTTTTTTCTTTTCCTTTTTAAGATTTAAATACAATTATTTTTTAATGTGGAAAATGAAATCCTACCTACCATTCAAATATATTATAATCAAAATATCCAATTAATTTATGTAATGTATTTAGATGAAATGTATATATATGTAATTAATTAATTAAATTCATAAAGAGTACTCATCCGAGCCACTTGGTTTTTATTTATGTTTCGTATTAATTATTTTAAACTTATAATTAATAATATAACCTAAAAGAATTATAATTGATAATATAATAAATCTGTAAAGATCTTTTAACACAATTAAATAAAATTTTGAGTATTCTTATAAAAATAAAAAAATAAAAATAAAAAAATTACACATCACATCTTTTATAAATAAAAATTTCCATGTATTAAAAACTTGAAAATGTTGCAATTCAGAGTCACGAAATAAAGTGGGCGGCCATTCGGATAAGTCAAGAAAGTGATTCGTGTAGGGAAAACAGATTTAAAAAAAAAAAAACATACAGATTCATGAACGGGTGACATCATATGCTGACGAGGATACAAATCTATTAATATAATATATTAAATAAGAATAAATCTTACTTATGTTTTATAAATGCTCAATTTAATTTTTTTTTTGTTTTTTAAATTCAAATATTATTTTAATATTTAAAAAGGAATTATAATGTTTTTTATTATTTATATTTATAAATTTTATATATTTGTTTAAAAAATATAATTCTAATTCGAATTTGAAAGGATTTTTTTTGTTTAACTTTTAGAAATTTGGTAATCACTTGGACTCTAACTAGTTAAGAATTGAGTTGTATTAAACTCCTTTTTGAAGAGAAATTTTTCTTAATATTCATTTCTCCTTCTACTTAGATTAAATTAATTTAAAAGTTAAACTAATTAAAAAAGTAATTTTTAAACTATACAAAAGAATATTCAAATAAATTTAAATAAAAATTTTAAATTGATAAACATATTTAAAACTTATCATACTTAAAATGTTGAATTACATGTCTATTGGCAAGAGATATAAAGGTTTATATTCTTTTCCACCTCCAAACTTATCATACTAAAAATATTTTCTTTTTTTTTCCAGAAGAAATTACAAATACATAATAATGAAATAGAATATTAGTAATATATATATATATATATATATATTCTTTTCTATAGCATAGGAGTTTATACTAACAGTAATAATAGTAGTACGTAGAGAAATTTAATGGGACCTCGACACTTCATGTGGCAAGATACTGGGCACAAATAGAGCACCACAGTGGTTACCGACAACTGCACCTTCTGGGACCTCCTTACTCTCCAATATATACACATTTTGAAAAATTACCTCTATTTATTTATTCTTCAGTCTTTCCCTTTTTTTTTTTTTTTTTTTTATTTTATTTTATACACGATATTTTAATTTTATTAGTGACGTAAAGAATACCTAAATTGAAGACTCTTCCTTTACATTTTTTCCTTTATAATCCTTTTAATTTATTTTATTCTAAATCCAACAAATTAAAATTAAAATTTTATATTTTTTTAAAAGTTATATTCTTTAAAAAAATTTCTAGCAAATATAATATTTGAATTTAAATTTTATTTAGTTTAGTTGTTAGGTAACTTTTTTCTCTTCTAAATTTTAATATTTTAAATCTTAATATATTGACAAAAAACATAAATAACCTCAAAAGTTATAACCCTAAAAAAAAGAAAGAAAAAAAAACTTAAAAAACTATAAATTTGAATAAAAAAAAAATTAAAAACAAAATAATAATAATGATTCTTTTTTTTTTGGTAATTTAATAATAATGATTCTTGATACATGATGTTTACCCATTGTCAATTTTATTTAATTATAATTTGCCCTCTTCAGCCACCACCAACTTAACTTAAAATATATATATATATGAAAGTATATATTACCTCAGCTTTGAATTTCTGAACTACATGTCACATTGGTCTTATTTCTTTGTGTTACGCATTAAAAATGCTCAGAGAAAAAGAGGAAGGAAAAAAAAAAAAAAGGGAAAAGTGAGGCACCTTTTGGTCTTTTTGACATCAGTTGAGAGTTCCAAACATCAACGCCTCTCCGATTTGTGGACTTGGGGATTAACAGCACATTCTTCTACTTCTTCTTCTCTGGATTTACCTACTCGACCTTTATAAACTCCCACCCCCAACCCCAACCAAAAAAAAAAAAACAAAAAACAAAAAATCATCCTCATAGTTATCGTCCTGGATGGATTTGATTAGACAATATTGTCAATTTTCCTGTTTTGTTAATGGGATAACGATAATGTTAATTAATCTTATTATTATTATATTTTTCTTTGATATGTTTTTTTTACTTGTAGCTGTGGTGGACCAATAAAATTCGAAAAGTGACATAAATATTCCGATTAAAAAGCACACAGAACAACAATGGGAATGCAAGAAGTTTCTATAAATCATTATAAAAATGTTGTGACTACTTTTTCCATATATGTTGTACCAACAAAATTTAATATTTATTTAGAGAAAGATCTGTACATGATTTTTTTTTTTTTTTTTTTTTTTTAATCATAGTATTTATAAATTGTGTCGAATTTAAGATTTGATTAAAAAAAAAAATTCCATGAACTAAATCTACAGTTTCAGTCCAAACACACACCCCTAAGTGAAGGGAATGAATCTATGATGAAAAAGGGGTTGACCCACTCATAGTCCAAATTAGATAGTCTAGCTCACAAGGTTTTGATCCGACAAGATAAAAGGAGATATGGGTGAGTACCCTTCCCCCTTCCCCCTTCCCCAAACCCACATAAATCACCCTCAGAAACAAACAACGTGACGGCAGTTTACTGAAATGAAATGAATTCCCCAGACAAAATAACCAAACGGTAATATGCCCATCTCCAAAAATTATTTAAAAAAAAAAAAAAACACACACACACACACACAAAAGACGGGAAAAAGTGGGAAAAAGTGACAAAGGTGAAGTCAAAAAAAAAAAAAAAAAAAAGGGTTTCAAAGAAAACGACTGAACAACCATCACCAAAGCAAAGCAGCAGTAACATATATGTGTACAAAGTTGAGAATCGTCAGAAAGGATTAGAACATATATCTTCTTCTTTCTTTTCTTTTGCCCTTATGTGAAGGGTAAGATGAGGGTATAGGGGAGAGGGGAGAGGGGAGACGGGAAGGAAAAAGGTTTGTTATTATCCATAAGGTATTCGTGGCAGTAAAATATTGGAAGATCAAGTACTGGTCCCACATGGAAGATTGACTGTACCACGTGTCATTAAACTGTTAGATTTTTGACAGGTAGTATTGGAGGAAGACGAGAAAATAACGCCAGACTAACCGAAACTGAACAAACGGAAACCAAGGTTAGATTAAAAAAATACCCAGATACAAAAAAAAAAAAAAAATTCAAAAAGTTTTGTGTGTGAGAGAGAGAGATCATCCGCCCAACAGTATCTTTTAAATTCCTTTTCACTAACATTCATATTATTCTTCTGAGATAAATATATAGATGTAGATACAGAGATCCACCGATATTGATTTCTATACATACAACTTTATTACTTTTATTTATATATATATATATATATGGTTAACAATATATACGTATAGAGAGAGAAAGAGAAAGAGAGAGAGAGAGAGATATATCAAGAAGGCAACATCGGTAACATTGGTCTCTGAGACTGAGAGGCGACGGTTTCGTTTTTGGTTGCTCTATACTTGTTTGCTTTGTCTTCCTCCTCTTTTTTTTAATAATAATAATTTTTTTTCCTTCTCTCACCTACATCATCAGAGATCAATCACGTGTGTTGCCATTTATTTCTCTGGTTTTTTTGCCCTTTCTCTCCCCTTTGCCTTCCTTATCTCAAAGTTCTGAGTTTTCCTGTTCTTTTCTGGGGGGGAACCTAACGCACGTTCCGTTCTTTCTGGGTTTCTTGACGGTGGGTTTCCTTTATATGTGAAAAGATTTTTGTTCCTTAACCTCCACACCAATTCTAAAACCGTTTCTTGAGGTGCGAGAACAAGTTTAGAAACAACCATCCAGATATATACAAATTCTTTACAGGGGATATGGAGGGGAGAAAGCAATCTGGTTCTTCCTCATTTGCTACTGATCTCTTTGGCTCCAAGGACTCCCCTGCTTCGTCTTCCACCGGAATTTTCGGATCCATTTTCGCACCCTCATCCAAGGTACGTAATATATTCTATCGCCTTTAATCAAATGCAGTTTTTTCTTTTTTTCCTTTTTGTGGGGGTGGTGGGGAAAGTGGGGTTGACGGGTTTTAAAGTTTTCAATCCGATTGTGGTTTCCAATGCAATTAAGTGTCTGCATTTCAAGGTTTTCGTCTACAACCGTTTCAGTTTTTCAGTTTTCTTCTCTTTATGCGTACTGCTACTTGTCATGCATTGTCTACTTCATCCATGCACTGCCATTTTCGTTTCTTGCGTTCTATGCTATTAACATAAAAGAGATTAGAGTTTCCTGTGCTTACAAATTCATAGAAATTACTCTGTGCTAATAATGCTGCAATTATAGAATTTTTCTCTTAAAAGTTGAACAGGGGGCAGGAAAGAACTCGCAGAATTGTGCTCAATATGCAATTCTTTTTAGTCAATGAAATAAAAACTGGAAAAGACAAATGTGCAACTTGCGCGAGAGGTTATCCATTGGTAGCTACTGTATGATGTGAATTGTTTTTGTTCATTTTTTGGTTAATTCTTTATTACTTAGGTTTGTTGATAGTTTAATGGAAACCACAGATTTCCATACTTGAGAAAGACATCATTGAATTTTTTTTTTTTTTTTTTTTTTTCAACTGAAGGTTTTGGGACGAGAATCTGTGCGTTCTGAGATAGTTGACAAGAAGCAAGATCCAGCTACTCCTGCCTGGAATGCGAAAACTGGCCCTGCAGGTTTGCTCACTGGATTCTCCATTTCCTACCTTTGAAACTTTTAGTAGTATGTTGAGTAAACTAATTAAGCATATGGCTTTCAACGTTTTGAAGTTTTTTTTTTTTTTTTTTCTTTTTTCCTCTTCTGTTCTAATTTACTGAATTTTAAGAATTACTGACTCTTTTTTTTTTTTTTTTTTTTTTTAAATCCTCCTCTAAAGATAATATTTTCCAGGCCAGTCCTGGTGAAAATCACAGTGCCCCAGCTAGGGACATGGGTTCATATTATCAGGAAGAAAAAATGCAACCCTGTCATCTTAGTTCTTCAATATACTATGGGGGTCAAGATGTTTATTCTCGTCCTCAGGGTACCCAGAGCTCAGTTCACACAACTGTGAGCATCTTTTTAACACTTCCTTTAACATTTAGGACCCCATCTTTGGATTCTTTTGTTTCTCTCTCTTGTTAGGGAGAACAATTATTTCAAAGAATATTTTCCCTGTTACATATTTGCTAGCTTCTTATCTAGCTAAACTGTTTATTGCTTTTAAAATTTCACTAACAACTTAAACTACTGCTCCCCTTTCTCTATCAGTTCAGTAAAGATAGTGGAGATGATGATTCGGGTTGTGCGTCAAGAGGAAATTGGTGGCAGGGTATGTTTGATATATATATACGGTAGTAGTTGACAATTACACTGATTGATTGCTGCCTCTACTGGCATTTGATATATAACTTACGAGGTCTTTTGATTTTTTTTTTTTTTCTTCTTCAATTATACAGGGTCTCTTTATTATTAGCAGCTCCTAGTCCATGGTGCATGCACCCATATATATATATACTCCTACCTAGGTATGTAGAAATGGTTTCTTAGACATCATAGAAGGCCTTTGAACTGTATGAAATTTTGAGTTGTTTTCGTAAATATCTTCTTGCTGCAGGAAATTAAGTATAGAAGACAGATGGTAGAAGCAGTTAAAGCTAAAGACGTTCTACTTTCTTGGCTCAGTTTGCTAATATAAGTAATTATTAAGTGTAACTATAGTCATAACTTCGTCTTCTATTTTTCATTGGACTTTGTGGTGTAAAGGGCTATGAACTAGTAGAGTTTTGTACAAAGTTAATGATGTTCTTATCTTCATCCTCCTTTCTACTATTACCTTACCTTGTTTTGTGGTGTGTATGTTATATAACCTTTCGTTGTATCGCCTTTCCTATATGTGAAAATTTCTCTCTGTTTTCTCTTTAGCCTGGATTATAATAAGATCCGTGTATATTTTCTGATTCATTCATGTCCCGTTAAATTATGGCTGGGGAGAGATTTATCAGGGAAAAAGGAGTAGGAAAAGAAACATGCTATTCCCCTGCAACTCTGTACTGTACTTTTATGTATTTTACTCTCTGTAACTTCTTGAAGTGTCACTAGTTGGAAATTCCAGACTGCCTATGCAAAAGGACTGGTCTTGATTGTGTCAAATTGTATGGTGATTCATTTGTCGAATACCAACTGTTAAATCACATCAAGGAAAGGAACATTGTTAATCTTCTAACGTGTCTAAAAAAAATTTTGTACCTGAGCTGTCCGACTCTGGAGAATGGGAACCGTACTTTGCTCTGGATTCATGCCTTCCATTCTACACGAAGATGAAGTTAAGCTTTCCCAGTTCATTAGTCACAACACGAGTAAGGTCTCCCACCCACTGGTATGGACCACCGCTGCTATTGCTGTCGACGACACCTCTGTGGAATCGTGAAACAAGCTGATGGGTTTGTCCGGGACTGGACGAGGACCTATTCACTATGATATATCCAAATACTGCCTGGGAAAAAAATAAAATCTTCATAATTTTAAAGAATTCTCAGGAGACTTTCACTCTTTACCGGGTGCCTCATCACATTTTCTTTATCTTCTTACCCAGTTCCTGTGTAATGGCTTCAAGAATGTTAAGATCTGCTAGTTGTTTCAGTAGTCCTCGGCTAATATGAAAAAGGTGTTCTCCAGTCATCTGAACAATGAATCAACAACTTGGTGGCCAAGAAAAAGTACGGTGCTTTGATTTAGGTGCGCTGTGTTCTATTGGAGTTAGCTCTGAATTACTGCAGCACAGCATTTCCATGGAGAGATTAAATTATTCTCTTTCGGACCAATTTAGTGAAATTTGTAATTTTGATGTCCTAGTCACATCCTGTGATCATTTTTTGTCCTCGAGTTTATTACCAAGGGGCCAAGAAACATTATGGTTTCTTCTTCCCCGATATGGGTTCCCTGTTAAAGTTCAGCATTTGCTCTGTTTTTAGCAAATGCTGTTTTTAGCTTCTTGAAATCTTAATCCCAGCTAAACTTTAGTTTTTTCAGGCTCATGAGTAGTTTATCACAGAATCACAGAGGTAAGCTTCTTTTAAGGCGATGATCTTAGTCTGATTGATCTTCGCAGCCCTTTTATGTATTTAGTTACTGTTACGGAATTTTGTTCAAGAAGAAATGAAGGACGATCTGGTAAAACAAGGCAAGATCATAACAAGTTGCAGATTCACATTGCAGTTGAGCATACATTACGGTCAACGAATTGCTATGATGATATTAGAAAAACAGTAGCTGATATTATTTTGTAGTGGCAAGCAAACACAGCAACTTCCCACTGAGATTTCATCTTCAATCTTTTCCATCAAGGGAGGGTGTAAGCTGTGAAATGAACCAGAATCAGGAAGGAAATGGGGGAAAACATAAAGAATAGCAAGAAATTCAGCAGTGCCAGAGAAACTTACGTCCGCACTTGTAGCCCACGGGACGATCAGCAAAGTTACATCGCTTGGGGATGGTGATGGCTATATCTGGCCTGATTCCAGCCATCTTGGCTGTGTCAGACAATAAAATTGCGCAGAGGCAACTGGGATTCTGGCCAATTTTCTTCACCTGAAAGCAGCAGCTACTGGAAACAGACGCCTTGGCATCTTGAGCTGCTGTGACACAAGGAACCATGTTTATGGCCTCCGCATCAGGAGAATTATTTCCACACGGTCCTGCTCCATCTACACACGAAAATTCTGAAAAGCTGAGAATAATGACAAAGAAGCCAAGTAAGCAAAAACACTTCAACGAAGGTTCCATTTCTGGAATCCAGTGCAGAAAAGCCTCCCCTGGTAGCTCATATTTATACTTGGAACTTGGAAGACGAATAGGGAACAAGGCCCTTGCTTGATGGTTTCATTCAAGTTCTAATGGAGAAAGCACTAATAGTTCAAAGACATTATAGTAACTTATTGCAGCACCCAAAAGTCATTTAAAAGTTTCTTAAATATCTTGAACCTAATCCAATCAACCTTGATCATCATCATCCCTTTTCTTAATATCAGACCAACTGCAAGCATCGTTGTTCAAAGTAAGCATTTTAAAATTCCTCATCGCGCACTGATCTCCGAGATTTTTTTTTCTTCTTTTTTGTTTTTTTTTTTTTATTCTAATCTATGATTTTGGAGCATTATGTAGTGGCTGCCTCCTAGGAAACCACTCTATTAGCAAATGCAGCGGTGACTCCATATTTAATAACTTCATACAGCAGTTGTGTTATAGATTTTATAAATAAAAGTACTGCATCAAAGTAACTGAGGGCATTTGGTCTAGTGGTATGATTCTCGCTTAGGGTGCGAGAGGTCCCGAGTTCAATTCTCGGAATGCCCCTTGATTAAATTTTTTTTTTTTTTTTTTTTTTTTTCCTCCCACCTTTCTCTTTCTGATTAAGAATCTAATTTAAAGGTGGGAATGAGAAGAAGACATACATAAAATATGGTAATGGAATGAACTATAACACAATAATGAAAAAATACACATTCATAGAACCATGTTTTCATGTTTCATTCTTTGGAAGATGAATCCGAGATTCGGATTAGACTGCCTCCTAAGTTCTCCTTCCCATTCGTATCAATATTCAAGAAATCTGTCAAAACCTTTCTCACACCCAACCCTCGATGCCGTAGCTTGTTGTCCTTCTCAGGACTCGCCGATCGTTCAACCTTATTAGCCGGACTTGTGCATTTCAAACTCAAAGGCGAGATGCTGGGTGTTGTAAAAGCCGTATTATGTGGAGTGCTTGATACGGGCACCGTGTCATGAGCTACGGTAACAACCTTGGTAATAGATACAGATCGATCCGAATGCCTGGTCAAGTCATCCACGTATAGTAAATCATCAATACGAGCGACGATGTTGAATGCCAGGCTCTCCAGAACTCTTGAGTAGCTCTCTAAAATAGATTTGCCAATATCCTGATGAATGATGGATGGATGTATCAGCAATATGGTTTTTACTGAAAACCCAGTAACTTTTAACTGGAAGATATGGGGAAAAGGGATTAGAAAGGAAAAATACCGTGTTGCACTGAATTTTACTAATGTCTAAGGTGGTCTGAGACAGACCAGGAAACTGTTGTTTCAAGCACAGCAGCAAGCTTTCGGCTCTGTCGGCAAGTAGTTCTCCCTTCTCTGCATCATCGATTATCAAATCTTTTACTATTTCCCACGATGACTTGGAAGTGCCATTAATGGTTTTTGAAGCTCTTCGGCGCCAAAAATAAATCGAAGCTTCCACTTTGTTTGCGATCTCAAGAGCTTGATGTTCAGATGACAAATCAAGGCAGTCAAGCAAACATTCTGGAGAAAATTCATCACAGATGATGTATCGATAAATAAGGTCACCTAAACTGGCTCTGGCATTCTGGGATAAAATTTTCAAAGGGAAATTGGATTAATAAGCTGTCGTAAGACTAAGAATTAAGAACAGGAATTCCGTTTGTTTTTCATTTTTTTGATACCTTTGGGAGAGTTTCCAAGTACGACTCAGGGACTTCCATGTCGGTTAAGGTAATGCTGTTAATAGCCATAGCAGCTTTGAGGATTTGGTTTGTACAATCACGGCGGTGCTTTAACTGCTTTCTTGCATTCTCAGTGAGCCCAGCAGTAGAGACTCTAGGAACTGGCAGCCACCATTTCTCCTCTTGATGAGGTTGAGGAGGTTTCCTGAAAGATGATGATCCGTCTTCTTCTGCGGCCAAAATCCCCTGGTCAACGTACCAGAACTCTGTATCTTCAAAGCTATCCAATATGTCCTGGCGTGCAGAGTGGTAAACGTTAGAATGACGAAACAACCTTAAAAGAGTGATAAAACAACCCACGATGAAGCCTGGGATCTTACAAGAAGCATGTTATCTAATTTACGCAGAGCTGGCAGGTTAACATAAAGATCAGATCTTGGTCTGGATGTCATGACCTGCATCAAACACATAAGAAACATCAAGAAACCCTGGGAATCAAAATATTACAAATTATTTCACATTCACAATAAAGAATTTTAAAAAGGCATCGAGGAAATTCAATTATTTTATTCTAATACATCCAAATTTTGATTATCAATGCCAGAAGAAGAACTCAAATTTGAAGTTGAACATCATACGAATTACAATGGCTTTTATGACTAGTCTAATAGAGAATTAAGTGACTAAGCTAGAGCTTACCTCAAGCTTAGTTCCATCTGGAAATGTCTGCAAACTTGGTGTCAATTCCACAATGTGATCACTAACAGAAAGAAGCCATTCCATGTCTCTTCGCCATTTTAATTTCTTCTGAGCAGGCAACGGTTCTAATCTCCAAATTTGGCCAAAAAGTGTGGCTAATGAAAACAAAAGAAAAAAGGAAAAAACAAGAAATTTAAGGGATCCTCATGAAACCGAGATCTCACAAGTTGAAAAAGAAAAAAAAAAAAAGAGAAAAAAAGGGGGGGGTAGTAGTGAAGTTACCACAGAGATTAGTAATTGCATTGGATATAGCAAGTGCTGTGGAAACTCCATTTCCACAACCAGACATGTCTTCTCCAAGCAACAATTTTGCAAACCTCTTCTTCATCATCGCAATCTCTAAACAAACAAATAGTGCTTAATTAGTAGAACATATCTGAGTCGTGATCAAAAACATACAAAAGGGGTTCAAAAAATTTGATCGCAGTACCTGTCACCGATGACTTTTTCTTGTCTAACTTCCTCGTATCCAAACGCGAAACTTCATTCTTCTGAAAGGGTACTCGAACAGTTGAGGGAGGCGATGATGAGTCCTCGGAACTACCATGTTCATCACGTACAGTAGTTACTTCTGTCACCAAAAGATCGGAACTTGAACTACTTTTCCCAGATTCCTCCCCGTTTCTGTCCATAAATGGCTTGATACCACCTTCATTTTCACAATTCCGTTCATTCTTCTCCTTCATTCCTCGTTTCTTCTCAAGAAAGTACTGGGAGTTGACGTCAAAGAAACCAGGTGAAGCACAACAAACAGGGTTGCTTATTATCATGCCTTTGATATGAAACCTATGGTATTATTGAGCACATTGACACCATAGCTCTCTCTAAAAGACCTTCCCACAGCTTCAAACAAGAGTTGTTATTATTACCCTTAGACTACACCTGGTTTTGAGGGACTCTATCCATAAATTTTAAGCTCCCACTATGTCTGGTTCTACAGGGTAAAACTGAAAACCAAAAAGCCAAGAAACACAGGATTAATATTCTATGGTGAAATTATCGAGTAGAAGAGAGAGGAGATTTCACTGCTCTACTAAGAATCGAATGGGGATCATGATTACTGGCCTCCCTGTTTCCTTCAAGTTGAGTTTTATAACTCTTGCCCTGAGTTAGGCACAATAACTTAACAAATAAATTTTCAAAGATCGTTCCAATACAAAAACATTTTTGTATTTGATTTGAAATGCCATAGAGGGAAATCAATTTCCATATTTTATGAAGATACAAAAATAAAGTAGTATTATCTCCTTTTATTTCATTTTATTCTTACCCTTTTTTTCCCCAAAAAAAAAAGAATTCCAAAGGAGAGGTGTGAATGAGAAACTGTATACTTTGACAAAAAGGCATAATATTCTGTCAATTAAAATTTTTGGCACGAAGAATTCAAATCAAACTGTCTTGAATTTTACTTCCCACATCCTCCCCCCACCTTATCTTGAAGATGAGCACAGTTGGAACAGATGAAGCAAAAAAAAAAAAAAAAAAACAAAGAATTTGATTTTGACAGATAATGTGGTGGTCACGGGTTATTCTTAACCATTTTCCAAAAATCCATGCTTACAGAAAAAAGGAAAAGACCCTAACGTGGGGTGGGGTGGAAGTGGAATACCATCCTGCAAAGGTAATCTTGAAGGTTATAATGATCAATCACAAAAATAGTTGTCCATATTTCACCATACCTGCAATGTTTAAGACTTGACTTAAGTAGATTTTTACTAAACCAAATTCATATCTTATTTGGCAGCGGTGCTGGTTCAAATTAAAAAGACCAAAAAGGAAAAAGCTGTTCTTATGGATATTATTCGATTTTTTTTTAATAATAAACAAAAAATTATTTTATATAACACAAATTTAGTCATAGATAAGACGATTACTAATTAAATTATTCTTTTTGTCTTCTAAAATTTTAAAATAAGTTAAAAGATTAATAAAAAAAAAAAAAATGTTGAGAGTTTCAAAAATATATTAAAAAAAAAAAAATTTGTATTATTTTCTTACTTTTTTGCCCTTTTCTCAAAGGAGAGGGAGAAAACATACTTTGCCAAAGGTAGATCATCGATTTAAAATTTTGAAAACAGTTAATGATGCTGCAGACTTTAATTTAATTTGAAGTGGTGACCCCCTTTTATTTTTTATTGTCCTATTGAAAATAAATAATTACCTACAAATTATATTTTTTCCTTTTTTTTTTTTTTTTTTTTTTTTGTGATTCAAACTCTCAATTTTATAATTAAAAGGAAAACAACGTGACATGGTGAGGCATTTTTCAATGAAGAAACCTCGTTCCAAGCCGAATGCAAATTAGGCGTAGTTGGGCTTCTCTGGGGCCTTCTTTAGTGAATACACCAAGAATACCCAACAAAGTTATGGGTCCATTTAAGTGGCGTAATTATTAGTTTTTTTTTTTAAAAAAAAAAAAAAAGTCCTTGTCGAAACCTTAAAAATCTTTATTCTTGTCACACAATTTATCCCGTTGACCCCGGCCATGTCAAGGAAGATATCTACATAGAGAGTTTTTATTTTTAATAATAATATTATTATTATTACTGTAAGAATAACGTAATAATTGTAATGAAGGAGACAAAGACATAAGATTAATAAATAAAGATACTTGCGGATTGGTTTACCAAAAGTCGAAATGCATTTTAATAGATAAGAAGAAGTCTTTTGATGTTTTCCACAACAATGGTTGCATGACTGCTGGTAGTACGTAGCAGACTAGTAGTTTACTTAGCAAAGAAGAAAAAAAGACAGGTGTAGTAGTAATTTCAAAATTAATCTCACCTAAACCACAATAAAAAAATTCTCAGAGGTTGGATATGATAAGATTGTAGAAGATAGAAGTATTTAAATACTACCAATGGGACTACACTACACCTTGCCCTTTAAGTAACATAGTGTATATATAGGAGCGAATGAAGATGATAACAAACCAAAAAAAAAATTATTGGGTCTTTGAAATTAGTTAGATGGAAGAAGTGAAGTTGTTCGGTAATCCGGGAAGCCCATTCAGTTGCAGAGTTGAGGTTGCTCTGAAACTGAAAGGCGTCGAGTACGAATACATTCTGGAAGATCTGTCTAACAAGAGTCCATTGCTTCTCCGGTATAATCCAGTTTACAAGAAAATCCCGGTTCTCTTACACAACGGGAATCCTATTTCCGAGTCTTCCTTGATTCTTGAATACATTGACGAAACCTGGAAAGGTAAATTTCAAATCTTGCCCGAAGATCCTTATGAGAAAGCCACTGCACGATTCTGGGCCAAGTTTGTAGATGACAAGGTATGATATATATATATGTATATACATATTTTTTTGAACAAGGGGGGGTGGAGGAAGGGATACAGAAAATTAAATAATCAGTTATATATATATATATATATTATTTTGTGATACACATGCATGCATATATATATATATATAATATGCAGATGATGCCTGCACTGTGGACAACATTCATGGTGGTAGGTGAGGGAGAAGAGAAGGTGAAGGAAGAAGCAAGGGAGGTCCTGAAAGTTTTTGAGAGAGAACTAGGAGAGAAGAAATTCTTCGGGGGAGACAGGATAGGGTACGTGGACATGGTTGCCAGTTTTATTGCTTTCTGGTATCGGTGCGTTCAAGAAGCTATGGGAATGGAAGTGTGGAGCCAAGAGAAATTTCCAAAGTTATGGAAATGGGCTGAGGAGTACGTGAATGTTGAGGTTGTCAAAGAAACTCTGCCTTCAAAAGAACAACTACTTCCCAATTTTCCTCCACCTTACATGGGAGATCATGTCGTTGCCCTTTTCAAATCCCGCTTCGCATCTGCTGCCACTGCTAGACGTTAGAAGATGACCTTGCTCTAATTAATCCTCGATCGTATAATAATAAATAACAATACTCCATGATTAAGTTTTTTTTTTTTTTTTTTTTTTTTTTTTTTCCTTTCTAAAAATGTTTGTTTGAATCTTCTTATTCTTGTCGGGAGACTTCATCACTTACATTGTAAAATTGCACCTCGTATTGTTGTGATTGAACATGGAGGCCTCCCCCTTTCCATCTTCGGATATATATATATATCATCATGTGTATTCTACCTATCGGACACGATTTAATGTTTGATACCCAAAAATCCATAAAATTAAGCTATTTTACGGATGATTTCTGGTTTAAATCTTAAATAATTCACTTCTTTTTAATTTCCCGATTTCAAACTTTTTTTTTGAAAACATCCTCTATAATATTGTCATATCAATAAGAATATAAAATACAA
>JAXGGT010000094.1:13002946-13015675 GCA_035583425.1 Marsdenia floribunda | reverse complement strand
CTCATTATTTTTACTTCATAATTATTTATATTAAAAATTAATTTAATTGTCATTATTTATCTTGTATTAAAATTACTATATTATTTATAATTTTATTTTTTTATATTTTTAAAAAGAAAAATTATATTTTTTATAATATAATATATAAAAATTTGCGTATCACTCGATACGCGACCGATTCACCCATACCGATGCGAATCAGTGACCTCCGATACCGTCACCGATACCGCGCCTGCGAACCATGATTACGGCATCAAAATTAATTTAATCAAGACATGGTTAAAGTAAACAATCTTATAATATTTGAGAAGAGCCGTCTATAAAGAAATGATTCAAAAGAAGTCACACAGAGTAGAAAGAAACGCCTGAGAGGATGACGGAGGAAGTGAAGTTGTACGGGGACTGGTCGAGCCCGTTTTGTGCCAGAGTTGATATGGCTCTGAAACTGAAGGGTATCCGTTATGAATACATACAGGAGGATTTGCGCAACAAGAGTCCATCGCTTCTCAAGTACAACCCTGTTTATAAGAAAGTCCCTGTGCTCCTGCACAATGGCAAACCCATTCCCGAGTCTATTGTAATTCTTGAGTACATTGACGAGACATGGAAGGCTAATCCAATACTACCAGAAGATCCTTACGAGAGAGCCATGGCACGTTTCTGGGCCAAGTTTATTGATGAAAAGGTGCACAACAATATATCTGTATATATATATGCAGATGATTTTATCTCTTGCAATATGTGTGGCATTGGTGTAACTGTAAATTTTGTCTTTTTTTTTTTTTGTTTTGATTTTATGAAACCAATTGATGAGTGATCTGGGTTGGGTGGTTCAGGGATCGGCAGTGTGGGAAGCTTGTACGAACACGGGGGAGGAACAAGAGAAAGCAAAGCAAGAAGCTTGGAAGCTCCTGAAATTCCTTGAAGAGGAACTGAAGAATAAGAAATTCTTTGGAGGGAATACAATTGGGCTGGTAGACATTGTTGGGAATACGATAGCTTACTGGATTAAAGTCCTGGAAGAAGTTCTTGGAATTGAGTTGCTGACAGAAGAAAAATATCCCAAGTTATGGACATGGGCTGAGGAGTTCGTCAGTTGCAGCACTATCAAGGAATGCCTTCCTCCAAAAGATAAGCTAATTGATCGTTTCAGGGCTGTATTATCATCCTCCTCCTCCTCCTCCTCCACTGTTCCCAAATAGAAAGTGTCCTCTGTGTCTGTGGCCGGTTGAGCTCTCCTGAATGTTGTAATATAGAATAAAGCACCAAACTAACTGGTGATGCAAATAAAATTTGTCATTTGTCCCTTTTTTTGTGGATTTGCAAGTGAAATTATTAATGCTACAATGAAATTAAGAAACAGCATGGTGAACATTGATATTCTTGAAATGAATCGACATAGGATTATCTTGAATGATAAAACAAGTGTTGATCAAAATTTTTTATGTTTTTGGACTGTGTTAGGAGGTCATTGTCATGTGAATCACCCAAAAACATTTGTCCATAAAAATCAATTTGTCAAATCCTCTCTGATAGGGGTAGGTGTTATTGCCATGCGTGGTTTACCGTTTACCTTCATATCCACAGCCTTGGTGTCAAAGAAAGTGGAATTTGACCAAAAATCCAGATTGTCTTAATGAGCAGAAAATTTTGAAAACGAATAACTCTTAACATATCTTCTAAAATATTAATAAAAATAAAAGGTATTAATTTAATTAATTAAAAAAAAAAACTAATGTTGTTATCTTTAATTAAATCATCATTTATAATTTTTTTTAAAATAAAAATTATAATAATCTTAAAAATTTTATAAATACATCTAAAATAAATATAAATATTTTACTATTTTTTTCCTATCAAAAACATATTTCATTAACCTCAAGGCGTAAGTAAGTTGGTAAAGTGCTATCCTAACTTAAATAAAATCGCGGGATCAAAAATCGCACTCATCGTATATAATCGTTTAAAAACTTAGGGTTGGACCTTACCTCCAGCTAGAGACCTATCCGGCTCGAGTGAGAATTAATTTAAATGTGAACATAGCTTAAAAATATCGCCTATAGTTGAGACTTATTCAAAACACCTCGTGCAAAAAAAAAAAAAAAAAAAAAAAAAAACAATTTTCCTTTTTTATAATTTTTTTTTTTTTTTCTCATCAATCACTTAGTTGGGCTTCAAAACCAGATTGTTCTAAATAAATTAACAGTCCGGAACAACCGGTCCACACCTGGATCCGCCTTTCTTCTATTTTATTCTACACCAGGATGATAGCTCAGCATAACTCCCTTATTTATCTATTTTCACTTGATTTGTCAAATAGAAAATTTAGGATAGTCTTGTTCTAAATTTTAGCCATGTATTATAATCTTAAAGGACTTAGCCATAAATCTCTTTTGGATTAAATTGATAAGGATATCATATTACCAAAATAAATAAAATAAACAACTTACTGTAGCATATGAGCTGATAAAATAATCTTAATTTAAATAAAATTTAAAATTACACTCATAGTTAATATCCATTCAAGACCCTAAAAAAACCAACCTACTGATACATCACACATCCCAATTCCCATCCTTGATCCTACTATTGTTCAGACAAGATAACTTGAGAAGTCATACCCCAAATGATCAATACAGTATCTGTGTAACGGCCCCATTGGTCCATGTTAAAAAAATGAAATCCCAATGGTCTAATAAGGCATGATACAGTAGTACTTTGTTTATTCCCCGTAACGTAATCCCAGATATTGCTGACAGCAAAATAAGATTATGCTGTCAGCCATCTAAAAAATAAAAAATATATAAGATAAGGTTGTCTTAAGAGCCAAACATTTGGTGGAGTCCATTTGGTTACAGCACCAAAAACGGATCCACGCAGGTGGGAAAATAAAACCAGAAAAAAAAAAGAATGCAACCGATATGCAAAGCTTACACCCTTTTTTTTTTTTTTTTTTGACCTTTTGATTGGATGCAGCATGCAACAAGTTTTATTAGTGACGGGCATTACTATGAGCAATAGTAACTGAGGAGGTTCCGGGGATAACAAGTTTTATTATGAAAAGAAAAGGATTAAGGCAGACACAATCATCAGTACGACATAGGAAAAAGTAAACAAATCAAAAGGAATGTAACGTAACCAACTTATTCTTCGCAGTACAGTACTTTTATTTTTTACAGGAGCTATTGAAATTTGAAAACCAACCATGGCCTTTCTTCCTATTGGAGAGGAAGGGATATCATATCAGCGGATCGATCAATGCTTGTGAAAATCGGGATCCTTCACCACCGTCACTGGGCAGGTTGCATTTGTGATCACATAGTTAGTCACGCTTCCCAATATTATTCTGTTTCATCATTAATAATTAATGTCAGGACAAAGAATTAGAACTATAACCCTGAGTACAAACACTAGAAAGGTTCAGTAATTTTCAAAATACCTTTGAAGTGTGCTAAGTCCTCTGCTACCCATGACCAAGGAATCCAACTTTAGATCTTCAATGGACTCGCAAAGCTTTTCTCTGGCATCTCCCCAGTATAGTTTGGTCACTATGGTTATCTGTACGTAATATTGATTCATCAGGGAAAAAAAAAAAAAAAAAAAAAAGCAACCGATGAAACACACACAAGTGGAGTGTAAATGACCAATCAAAAACACACATAAAGTAGATTAAATGGGGAGAAATGAATTACCTCTTTCTGTCTCGAAGCGGTATCAAGCATATCGAGGAGCTCCATGTCTGTCGCAACATCGTACTTTTTCATCACCTCGGGTTCACGGAATTCAACCAAAGGAATGAGAGCTACAAAAAACAAGAAATATCCCAGAAAAGAAAAATAATAATAATAATAATAAAAGCATCAGAAATCGTATCAATGAGCAGATCAGAGAAGAAACAATAGAAAGGGATGAGGGAAAGCACATACGTGAGCCGGACTTGGACCAAAGCTTATCACGGGACTCATCATGAGATTTATGCTTGATATGGAGGATATAGAAGGTGTCACCCTTGTCAGCCAAGTTTTCGATAGCCCACTTCAAAGCCATCTTACTGCTCTTTGAGAAGTCCACTGCCACACCAATCTTCCTGTCCTTAGCCATTGCTGTTTTCCTCTGATTCCTGCTTCTTTGTTCCGATAAAAATATATGCAGTTTGCACCAAAACTAGGAAGAAGAGAGTAAAAGCAAGTTGTTGCGTGTGACAGACAAATCAGTTTCAGATGCCGAAACAGAACGCGAGACAAATGGAGTTCTTTTAAGTCATGAGTATTTTTCCCTTTTTCTTCTTTATTTATCCTATTGCTAAGACACGCAACACGCGTATTGTCACCCACGTTCTAGATTCCTCATATGGCACTTTTTTTGTTTCCTTTTTTTTCCCCTTCTTCGGTGATATTAATGTGCCAAACCAAATTCGAATTCAGGACAAGTTTTAAGGTTA
This sequence comes from Marsdenia floribunda, assembly GCA_035583425.1. NCBI lineage: Eukaryota > Viridiplantae > Streptophyta > Magnoliopsida > Gentianales > Apocynaceae > Marsdenia > Marsdenia floribunda. The sequence goes on along the minus strand of JAXGGT010000094.1, from coordinate 13,011,234 downwards.
AATTTGATTCACTTTAAAATTTATGCCCAACAGATTTATTAATTAATGCGAATTTTTTTAAAGAAAAATTAAATGAAAATAGCAAATTATGCCGCATGAGGAGGAGACACCGCCAAGAGAGAGAGGCAGAAGAAAGGAAAGAGGAAGTTTCGTTTGTCCATGTCAAAAAGCAAGCACATCCAAATTCAAAATAATCTGCGAAACACAACGGGTATAACCCGACGGCTCAAGGAGCCAGGAAAAAAAACATCATTATCTAATTAGCAAATTATACAAAACCTAACATTCTATAATAAATCCTCTGCTTCAACCAAAAAGTGAGGGATTTCTACTTTATTAGGTGGAAATAATTTGGACCGCTTAGCACAAATCTATAATGTCACCATGGACTTTTTCTTATATTTTATACTCCTAATGGTACCCCACCCCCACCCCACCCCCCCCCCCCCAACCCCCAAAAAAAAAGAAAAAAAATGGAAAACATATCCATCCAAAAGGGAGAAGGTCTAGGAAACTAAATGGAAAGCCCAGTCTACATGATTTAACCCATCCAAATAAGCCCTGCCCAACATATATTTATAAAAAAATATACATGTAAAAAAATGGTGCCTTAATTTTTTAATTGTTTTATTTGTATCTTTTGGTCTAATTGTTTGATGGGCTTTTATTGCAACCATAGAAATTTTATAGTGCAATGGAATCAATTCACCAGAGGCCCATACGCAGTACTAAGCTTTGTTTTTCAAAGTCGATATTTAAAATATATATATATATATATATATATGCTTAAAAATGTGTTATTTTATTACTCAATTTGGTACTATGGAGACCTTAAATAATAATAATAATTACAGAAAGTGGAGTTTTTACTGTTGAGGATGCCATTTTTTACAAAAGAGATTATTATTTTTTACTTTTTCTTGTAGGATTTACCAATGAGATTTATAAACACACATACACATATAAATATATGAAGAGCTCCAGAAAATTGAGGCCCAATTCTGGCAGCTATTTTGGAACAAAAGTCCAATAGAGAAGGCCCATCACTTTCTGCATTTTCCCTACCTTTCATTACCTCTGAATTGTTTTTTTTTTTTTTCTTTTCTTTTTGAGAGGTGAATTGTTTTATTTCAAAAATTAATAATTTTGTCATGACAAAAATATATATATATATATATATTATTATTTTTAAGTTGTTTGTTTGGCATAAGTGAATTAGGCTCCAGGGTTTAAGATTTAAGTAGGAAAATTCTCTATTTTAGTCCTCTAACTATTTACGTTTTTCGAACTTGGTCCTAAATCTTTAAAAATATCTAACTAGATTCTATAACTATTTTCAAATTCTGAAGTAAGTCCTTCTGACTAAAATTCTCCCCTTTTCCGGTACTCTCAATCACATGAGATATACATACTCTTTTTTTTGAGGGTATTTTCGATAATCTCTTCCATCCCTCAAAAAAAAAAAAATTATAAACTAACTCCCCATTACAGTGAAGTGAAGAAGATGAAAAAGAAAAAATTTCGGTGGTGGAGAGTTAGTTTGTATTTTTTTTTTTTTTTTTTTGAGGGATGAAAGAGATTATCGAAAATGCCTAAAAAAAGAGGACATGTGTATCTCACGTGATTGAAAGTGCTGAAAAAGGGGAGGATTCTGGCCGGAATAACCTACTTCAGAATTTGAAAATAGTTATAGGATCTAGTTAGGTATTTTTAAAGATTTAGGACCAAGTTCAGAAAACGTAAATAGTTACAAGACAAAAGTCAAGAATTTTCCATTTAAGTATTACAAATATTAAGCAAGATTATGAATTCGACCTTAACTCTCATGCTACGTATCGCTGAACAAAAAAATAAGTATATAAAATTACTAAAAAAAAAAATATATCAGCATCATTTCATTTTTTTTTTATATATTTGACTTTTTGGATTATTATGAACTAAATTTAAGTCAATTTGTCCATTAATGGATTTTTTTTTTTTTTTTTTTTTTGAATAGCCCATTAATAGAGATTGAAAAGGTGAAAATATATATTGAGCACAGAAAAATATATTAAATCGTTTTACAAATAAATACTATTATCCATCCCCGTTCCCAAAATTTAGAAAAGAAAAATCGAAGTGGAAAAAAGGAAAGAAAAATAAATAAATAAATAAGCGTCAGTTAATAAGGTAAGGAAACGGCAGCGGTGGGAGACAGATGGTCAAAGTTATGTCCAAAAGGAATCTCTTAGGAATGCAAAACAATTTGGGAACCGTCATTGAGGAAAACGACAACGTTCAGAACCCCGAAACCGCTTACGCTAATCAAGGCGACATGTCTCCTCTCCTTCTCCCACTTTCCCATAACAGCGCTTTGTCTACTGCTTTTCCCTTTTCTTTTTCTTTTTCTTTTTTTTTTCTTCTCCTTCTTTACTTAACTTTGAAACAAGTGACCTTTGTCGAGGGTTACTAACTTTAATCACACCTTAATTCTTTGCGATTAGATTTGATTTGCTTAGTTTCGGCCCATTTTTCCTTTTTTTTTTATGGTTTTCCCTCCAAAATATTGCGCCGTCTTTTTCTTTCTCAAAATTATGATTTTGTTTAGATAAATGATATATTAATTCTTTTTTTAAAATTTTCAGGTATTTTTTCTTATTATATCTTGAACTCATAATTTCTGTGAATCACACTTTTTTGACAAATGATATATTAAATCTATATATATATATATATATATGTTTTAAAAAATAAATATAAATGTATAAAATTGATTTATAATTTATTATTTTATAAAAATTAAATTGATATTTATAATTAATACTTATTAATTATTATTTATATTTAAATATTTATAAAAGAAAAAGGTGTGGAAATTTAATTTGTGTTTTTTTTCAATTTGTCCAAATTTAATTTAATTTGTGTGTGAATTTTTTTAAAAAAAAAAAAAATAGAAGGAATATATATAATATATATATATTATGATGGTGGTGTATTCTAGAATTGATCTAATTGAGATATTTTGGTGCCAATCAAAAATATTAGTTTACAGAAATGAATTACGACAAGACAGGACAGGACAGGACAGATTGGCCAGCAGAAGCAGAAGAAGGATATTTTTTTTCCCGTCCACTTTGACTTGTGCTGCTGGTGGTTCACTCCTGTTGGGAATCGAGTGCATATATGCATGGGTTCATGTGGACCTTTGCCGAGAGAAGACATAAAGTAAAGGGCAAGCAAATATAATTACTTTTAAAATAAATTTCCCAACATTCATTCCCCTCCCATACATCACAAGAAAGAAAGAAAGAAACCGATAGATCTTAGATCTTCAATTTATGCAGAGCATGTGGACGAGTGTTTCCCTAATTATACACCCGCATACACTCGGAGGTTAATATCATGTTAAATTATCTCATATATTTTAAAAAGTTTAAACTAATAAAAATAATTAACTTAAATTTAATGATATTGATTATAGCTCGTGAGGTGAAGTAGTACTAGTGGTTAGTTGAGGAGGGAGACAACGTGGGGTAATCAAAATTTGATGGATTAGATTAAGAAGTGACTGTAATTTTAATTAAGAAGGAAGCAGGCTGGAGTTATTTAGTTTAATGCTTTGTTGCTGTTTTTGAACTGACCGGATTGATCACTTATATATATATATATATATATTCTGTATTCATTCAACTGTCTAACTGTAAAGATGATATATATATTATATAGATCCTTTATCCCTTTAATCTTGGCTTTGAGAGTGTCAAAGTGATGGTGGGTGCATGCTATGCTGTTGGTTGAGACTTGGAGATTTGAGAGAGAGAGAGAGAGAGAGAGAGCTTGATGAAAGGGATTTCGTTTTGAAAAGAAATCCTGTAGCCATGTGATTCGAGGGTCCTATTTTGATACATTTATGCGCAGCACCTGGAAGGTCAAGAGATACGAACTGGATTTGATATTCAGTTCCTCGTGACCGCCCAGCTTTTTAGTTTCACATTCCGGTGGTGCCGGTGGTGTTGGTGCACGGTGGTGGAAGCAGAAGCAGCACAGCAGGTGTCTGTGTCTGTGTCTGTGTCTCGATCTAGCTTAACTGATTTGACAAAGATCCACCGGTCAACGTAGCTTAATTAATTTGTGTCATATAACTAATTAGTGTGAAGAGAGAATTCTCTGATATCAAATTTGTAAAAGCAACACATTAAATTAATGGGAACAGCAATGCATAATCATGAAATGTTGTCCTGATGGAGGGCAGAGGTCCCCCTACATAATTAGAAATAATTATTTGGTGAGTGAAATATAAGCAATCTTGATTTTCCATTTTTTTTTTTTTTTTCTTTTTTTGATTGGGGGGGGATACTCCTACCATACCGTCTCAATGATAAAAGAAAATTGTAGTAAAGTAAAGGCATTTGGTGCATAAAATGCTCATAATTTCTGACTCCTTTCTCGCAATGAAGTACGCCCAGACCCACTAACATCTGGACTCCACTCACGGCTTCGATTATTAAACCTCAAAAAAAAAAAAAAACACCATGTTCGTCAAATTATTAGGTTGTCACGTTAGTAATAGTCTTCTCTGACTTTGATGATCAGATTTTTTTTTTTTTTTTTTTTTTGGTCAAAAAATATATGCATTAATTATCGTATGATAATACTGATCACTCCGATTCAGGGTTCGATCTAAGTCTTATCTGAAAAGTGATACATACATACACACACACACACATATATATCCACAACTGCTGTCCATAATAACAGAATGCAACTGGGGAATGAGTATAGGGTTTGCCACGACTGCCAACCCTTCCTCTAACTTGCAAAGAGCTTTGACTTTTCTCATAACAAAATTTTACTAACAAGTGAATCAGTAAAAAAAGGACTATTAAAAATAGGCAAAAAAAAAAGAAAAAGGAAAAAACAATAATAATTAACTTTCAATAAAATTAGAATGTTTTATATATATCATTTGACTTTTGTGATTATAAAAAAATTATGATATTTTGAAGTATTAACTATTATTTAATATGTAATAATAAGTAATATTTTTTTATCTCAATTATATGTATATATATATATTCAATTTGGGTTGGAATTGAAATGAATGAGCAGTCCAATTTTCAAAACCTTACTTAAAATAGAATTGAGGATCCTAGATTCAAACTTCCTCTTCCATTTATAAATGTCAGCAGCAGTAGGGACTCCCCCTTAGTGATTCAAATCTGAGACTGAGTGCTGGATCATGGATGGGCATACAATTAATTTCCATCCCATTTTAGATCAGACAGTCCATTCAATTCAGTAACAACATAGAGATGGAAATTAATTCCTCCACTGAAAATAGAAAAATGATGGAAATAAAAGCAATAGCTTATTCGAAACACTCCAAGTCCAAATATCTATTAGTCCCCACAAGAAAAATATGTATTTTTACTAAAATGTCATAAATTCGAGTTACGTTAAAAAAAAAAAAAAAAAAAAAAGACATTCCAATAGTCCCAATTTATTTTTTTTCTAACAAGAAAAGAGGAAAAATCATACTCAACTTGGCTTGAGAGAGAAGGATTACTTTTTTGCTTTAGAATAATTGATCTTTTTTTGGGTCTTATTCTTATCTAAAAACATCGAACTTGATCAAGTTGGAGAGTGAAGAAAGCCAAAATGAGCTCAAAATTTGTCTTTATTTTTTTTGAGGTTCGAGTAACTAAAGTAGTGGGTTGAATATTTGATTCCTGGCATTCTACGGGATAAACTTCCGGTTTCTAAAAGGGGAAATATACTTGGAAATATCAGCATGACTTATTGGGTAACATTCAAGAGCACAATGAGCATATACAAGCCCACAAATTATAAGATGGACCCTATCTGCTTGAACATATATATATATATTAAAAGAAAGAGAAGAAGAAAAAAAAAAAAAAAAAAAAACAGTCATAAATATGTTTATATTAAATATTAAACTTATCATAATTGCAAAAGATAAATTTCAATTAAAATAACTGATCAAAAGCTTAGTTTCTATTAAATATAATTTATGAGTTTGCACTTTATAAATAAATAAACAAAAAGAAAAAAAAAAAAAAGAGGACTTTATAATCATAGTACATCATAATTCCTAGTTATATATATATATATAAATAGATGCTAGTGGAGACTTACTTATTAGGTGAAAACAACGTCTAATTTTTTCTTCGTTTTTTTTTTTGGATTCGAAACATTCTGTTTTTCGGCGCCCAAAATTTTCTTCAATAGAATTCAGTTACGGAATTCAGAAGCAAAGCTTTGATACCTTTTATTTATTTATTATTAATGTTGTTGTTCATCAAAAATAAATAAAAGTTCAAAGAAAAGTGTGAATATATATATATATATATATATATTCATTTTCTGGTCGGTCTCCTCATGGTGGGAACTGATAAGATTCATGAGAAAGTAAATGGTTTCATGCACTGCACACTCGTCCCACAATCAAAGCCTTCAATGAAAACTTGCATCTTAAGCGTGAGATTTTTAAATGCCCCCCTCCTTCAATATCTTTACTTTAACCCTAATGTAAAATGCATTAAGACCTCTTATACCTTATTTTTTATCTTTTATCTTTTTTTTTATTATTTCATGATTTCAATTAGATTTGCACCCCATATATATATATATATATATATATTGTTTGAATTAGTGGTAAAAACTAATGGTTATCAATAAAGTGATTACCTACAATAGTTTACGTAATTCAGAAGTAATGATTTTAAAAGATTGAAACAAAAAATCAAAGGTGTTTTTGGACTAACCTTTATTTTAATTTATTTTGAAAATAAGTTGATATAGTGTGTATTTGGACAATAATTTATATTAATTTAAATTTTGTCAAACCATATAGTGTGAGACTCACTAAAATTATCAAATTATTCTAAAACCAACAATCATCACATCATTCTAAAAATCAATACTTTGATAATTATATCATCATTACACATAAAATTTTGTTTTTAAAAAAATAAATTCAATTAACTTGAAAAAACTTACTTAACTAAAAATAAAAATTAATTCAAACACATCCTTTTTTTTTTTTTAGTTTAATAATATTGTTTGAAGATAAAAGGTTTTACAACACTGTTTAAAGATAAGAAAATGACCGATTAAAGGTAATAATTTTATTATCGTTCAGATATAATCAGATCCCTATTTTATATTCGATTGGACAAAAGAATCTTTCCAACAAAATTTTGATAATTTTTAACCACTAAAATTCATATGATAAGCATGTTTATGTCCCATAAGGGCAATTGTGTCATTTACAATCTCATTAATTTATTCACATCTTAATGAAACTCTCATTTATTCCAATTTCATCAAAAATTTCAATTTATTCTAATTTCGGTTTTTTTAGATATTTTTATTGGAAGAAATGAGGATTTATTAAGATTTTAATTAGTTAATGAAATTATAAATTACACAATTACCCTTTATGGGACTAACACATGCTTTACACATGAATTTCGGTAACAAAAAATTATCAAAATTTAAGAACCGTTTTATCCAATTAAAAATAAAATGGGATCCAATTGTTCAAAAAATAAAAACTCGTAATAGTAGACGACATTATTTATTATAAAGGTGTGTTTGGATTACCATTTTTTCATGAAAAAATTAATTTTATTTAAACACAGTGAAACTCATAATGAATATTGTTTGTAATTTTATTGAAAATAAATTTTTATTATATATGTTTTATGGGGATGATTAATTTTATAAGTTTTTTTTTTTTTATTTTATAAGAGTGTATAATATTATTTTATTAATATTAGTAATAATATTTAATTAAAATGGGCCCACCACTATAACCTACGTCTTGCACTTGGAGATAAATATTAATTGAAAAAGAATGATGTCTAAACATGTAAGTTATTAAAGAACAAAAATTCTTCACTTATCTAAAATTAAATTGTAATCCAAACATCTTAAGTCGTTTATGCAAAGATTATTTTGTCCCGTCTCAAATTCATATTATATACAGTGGAATTAAATATACTCAATCTAAGAACTTCAATTAATGATAGGATGTATAATTATTTATTTATGGTCCCCACTCTCTGTCTCTAGTAACTCTAATTTTCTCCTCCTTCTCTCTTTCTCCTTGCCAGACGTCGCCCCCTTCTTCCCTTTCTTTCTCCCGGCCAAAAGAGGAACTCCAACTCCGACTGGAGTTTCTTTCTTGGTCGGAAATCAAATTTCTATCGTTTTTCTTTTATTTCTTGTCTTTTTTTGGTGTTTTTGTTTGCTATGTTCTTCATTTTATCTATTATCTTTGAACT